>JACEGR010001383.1:0-171715 GCA_014170235.1 Listronotus bonariensis | reverse complement strand
AAATTTCACGTCAAAAGCGATCCTCCGAGCACGTGGTGCACTGCAACCTGCCCTTAACGTCGTCTCCAAAGGTTTTACAGACACAACCGCAAAAACTCACCAAAATAAATAATATATAGGGTGTTAAAATTTAAAGTAAGGAAGTTGACATTAACTTCCGGTATAACCGGAAGTCCTAGAACTGTCAAAATATTCTAGTCGTCCCACTATAATATTACCAAGTTTTTCAAATGTTCCAAAGCCTACTTTTGGTAAAATTAATCGCAGCAGTTTCTCGTGGAGCACCCTATAGTATATTAGAATTGTTTTAGGTTATAAGTGTAATTGTACCATTTGAAAATATCCGAAAACTAATATCATTTAATTTTTTTCAGTTTATGTATTTTTGGGTACTCCCATATCTCTGATTGACTTCATGGATACGATGCAAAGGGCACAGCTGTTTGATAATGGAGAATATATAGTTATCTATGTAGATATGAATACGTACTTGGAAAAGGAAAATTATAAATACATTTACAGTAAGTTTTACTAAAAGGGCCCACAGACGATCAATATTATTGGGCAAAATATTGTACAGTAATAGTGCTAGTCGTCCTCAAACAGTGCAATGTATTTATTCAAAGACTATATTTAATATATTGCACAATAACTAGTTTTGTTTTGTAACTACCGGTTAAAACATGTATAAGAAAAAAGTAGCTGCTTGAAACATGTTTGAAAATAAGAAAAAAACCTTTATTTCTTTCTTGATTGCTTTTGAACCCGTATTTGTGTAATTGTTTTTGTAAAACAAATACTATTTCGTATTTAAAAACTGAAATAATTGTGCAATATTACCCACACACGGCACAATAAATCACTATTGTACAATAAAAATCAAACTGTTTTTGATTGACACAATATATTGTACAAGCTCTCAATATAAACCACAAACGGTCAATAATATTGTACAATATATTTTGCGCAATAATATTGATCGTCTATGGGCCGCTTAACACTATTTTCTGAAAGTGTGGTTAAAGCAATATGTGCTTTGATATATTTTAGAATTCGACGAACTGGATAGGTACAGAAGTTGTCAGGAATTGTCTGATTATCCGAGCCTGGTTAAGAGGGTAAAGTCACTATTTGTTGTAGTCCCTACTGCGCCTACAGAAAACTATAAAGCGTTTTCAGAAAAAGTTCGAGAGTATAATAAAAAGGAACCATTTGATTTTAGAACACATTTTCCAGTTAATTTTCCCATTCAGTTTGAAAAAGTAAGTAGAAGTTTTTTTCTTTTACGTATATACAGGGTGTCTCTGAAACGTGCAGAAAAAATAATACCACAAATTTCTGAGGCTAAAATATGGCGACCTAACCCAAATTATCTTATTCCAATAGTGGATGTTTTCGGGGATCACTCTTTCCGCGGTCTTCGAGTAGTGCGATTCACGTTTCCGTAGAAGTCTACATAGACTTGCCGGGTAGGCGATTGAAGGCGTCGTACGAGCGTAGCTGTACCCTTGAGGATCGAGAAAAGATTCACGCTAAATTGGGGCTTCTTTCTTCTGGGGCTCACGCTGTGAGTGAAAATTCCTAAAGCCTGAAGTTTTTACGTTTTGGTGTTGAACACATGGTGTCTTCGTATGGTCGAGGAGGTGCGCACGCCTTGCGGAAAAACGCCAGTAGTGAAAGTGACGGTTATGCGCGATACCAGTAGCAGCCGCTGGCTTGACAGTCACAATTTATGCATGTTCAGAAGTTCATCGCTGTTGTTGATTTTTACAAGTGTTTCTTATTCATATGCTAGGAAAGTCTGGGAGTTTCGAGCTCGATTATCCACATTTTCCAAGGACAAAGCCGGGAAAGCTTATAAGCAATAGCTTATATGACCGGAACGGGAGAACTGGCGAATTGACTTAGTATCAGAGCCATTAAACAAAGAGATAGATAGATAGATTTCGGGGATACAGGATATCCAAAATTTATTCTGGATTTAGTTTTTTTTAATAAATAATTGTTATTAATTTTGTTGCAAGCTTTAGAGGGCGCCACCTGTGGTATCTTGAACAAATTTAAAATGAAATAACTATTTGAAGCCATCCTGTACGTAACTTTTAAATAAAAATTCCTATTCTTTAACATAATTTACATAAAAAAAAGTACACTTGGTAAAAGTGGATATAAGCAGTCGGTTTTTCTATTGGCGATTTTAGCTACTATGGTGGCGCTGTTAAACAAAGTCAAAAAAGCAGGTAATAAGTATTTTCATACCTTAATTGCACTCCCGATAGTAGGTGCACAGTGAAAGGAGAAGAAATATTGAATTTCAATCATATTATTTTGATTATACACACGTCTTTTTATTTTAGACGTTGGAACTCTTTGTTTGACCTCCGGACAGTGCGAACGGGCGTAGAGGACTACAAAGTTCTTCCCGGAGTGGCGGTTAGAGGTGCCGTACGGACGTTTTTACCTTCGGGGATCAATGAAAGATTCACGCTAAATTGACGGCCTCTTTCTTCTGGATCTAAGCGCTGTGAGCGAAGATTCTTATAAGCTGATGGTATCCTGTTCCGTGGTGATTTAAAAAAACTTTTTGTATAGCCAAGTCTAAGCTATGCAGTGTTTCAGAGACTAAATAAGTTGATAAATTTTAAGAGTTTAAATCCTTAGGAGGATGCCGTACACGTTAAATTGAGCTAAAACGCGATTCACTGCCGTTTTTAAATATTTGTTTTGAAAAAAGTTGTATATAGAATTTTTTTAATGATCCAAAGATTATCGGAAAGTTTTAAATTTTGGTAATGTTTATAAATTAACACATTAAATTTCACAAAATTACAAAACCGTAAAAATATCGATCGTTTTAAAAAACTTTTCTATATACAACTTTTTTCCAAAACAAATATTTAATTTGGCAGCGAATCGCGTTTTAGCTCAATTAAACGAGTACGGCATCCTCTTGGGGTGATTTTAAAAAGAAAAGTTCAAAAAAAATTGTTCTAAATGACTTAACTTTGGAGAAACAGGGTGGTACCATTTTTAAAATCACCCTATGATTCATACCCTTAAAGATTAGCAATTTATTCTGAATCATCCTGTATAGCTTGGACTTGGCCATACAGGATTTTTTTTAAATTCAGATATCTCAAACTCCTAAATAAACTTTTACCAATTATACATTGTTTATGTAAAATATGTTAAAAATTAAGAGTTTTTATTTAAAACTTAGATACAGGTTGACTCAAAAAAGTTATTTTTTCTTATTTGTGCAAGATACCACATGTGACTGACTAAGTTGGGTTAAATCGTCATATTTTAGCCTCAGGAATTTGTGGTATTATTTTTCCCGTATGTTTTGCAGACACCCTGTATATTTCAGAGTCACATCCAACCGAAAACAGATACAGCTTGGTGTAAAGACAAATTTTTATGAGAAATTTTATTTTTATTTTTTTTTCTGGTTTAATTATCTTAACCATTATACACACCCCGTCAAAATTATCGCATTTGCTCGATTTTCTCCATAAACTTTAATACAAAAATGCTTTAATTTAAATGTCCATATCTCTTTTAACAATTAGGTTATCAGAACAATTAAAAAAATATATATTAAAGAAAGGTGAAGCTATAATTTTGGCGTAACCGTTTTTATTTACTGTTAACAATACATCTTACAGGGCGATTAAAAGTTTTTGAAAAAAATAATCATTTTTAATCGCTCTGTATATCTCAAGTATACCAAATTTCGTCAAAATCGGAGTTGCCGCAACTTTATAGACAATTACCTAATTTTGTTTCTTGGATATACATATTTAAATATTTTATTTTAGGTTTGTACTCGTCTTCCATAGAAGTCCCTAAAAATTAAACCGGTTATGTTAGGAACTATTTTTCGTCTTGTATAATTTAGTATACAAGAGTGCTTTGAAGCACTAATCTCAATTTGAATTCCGTTTTTTGCTGCAATGGACTCTCTTTGACTGAACCTCAAATCTGCACGATATTTTTGCATTATTATCTTTCTTCTTAAAACAACTTTGACACAACAAATCTGAATAATTGGTATTTGGTTTATTTTATCATAAAACCAATTAGTTTTGGTGTAACTATAGTTTGAGGAATAAATCTCAATTTATAAACTGATATTTCACTCCCGCTGCTGTAGCAGTTTTCGTTTAGTTAAACTTTGCGTGTAATGCCATTTGTAAACGCCGTCCCTTTATTTGACTTGACCAAGTTTTTACTTTTGCCGTTAGTCGTTTGCAAACGTTAGTGATCTAAAAAATTTAATGCTGAAAATTTTTTGGGTTAGGGCCAACTGACCTCATAATCGTAATCAAAACCACAAAAAACCTTCCAATTTCTGCTAAACAACACTATAAAATTACTTATTATTATAGTTTTGGTTTAACAAAACTATAATAAACGAAAGTTAAAAACACCACAGAAAAACACGAAGACTCACAAAGCACAAATGAAAGGGCAAATAGTAAATGACTAATAACGGTCGACCCTAGATGAGAGGTTGGCTTTGGGCGGCCGACGGCGTCAATTTTACCTTATTTTACCATCGGAAAATCCTAAATTATTAACTATATTATGATGAGTGTGGCCCTGTCGCTGTTTAGATAAACGTTTTCAGTGTTGCAACCACTATATTTATTAAAATACTGCAAATTTTGTCAATGTTGCCAACACTATATTGGATTTTAATTGAAAAACACTAACTCTTATGAGAACTCCGCATGTGCAAAGGTGGACAGCAACTCTACCAGTGTGGGGTCAAAAATTCATGCGCAGATCTATTAAAAATATATGGGAAACTTTTTCTATTAGCTATCCGTTTTATTTTACGGATCATTGAGAAAATCGGGCATAGGCGCTAATTTTGGCGGAGTGTGTATTAAAAATGTTACTAAATATACCGTGTGTCCTAAGATAGGTTTTATGAGAGGACAAATAGATTTTTAAATTTCAAATTTTTACGCCTATTCTGGGGCTCACTGTCCCGTTGCAAGTTAATATTAATAAAGGACTAATGTGTAATCTGTAATTTATTTAACCACTGGTGTTGAGACTTACCTCATTTGCATAAAACATAAAATGGCTGAAAAGGTACGTGATGACGGGCAATTTTCGTGAATGTGTGAAAAAGAGACGGTATGCCTCTACCTGCTAATGTGGCGTGTATAAGTAACTTGGACCTACCCCTACTAAAACAAGTTTGTATTATTTTAGTTTGTTAGTATATATGCAGCCTACCTGTATGACTCTGTCAAACTGTATGCTTATGCACTGCACCATTTATTGTCAAAAGAAAAGGTAATTGATGAAAAACTATAATGGAGGTGTCTAGCAATGGCACCAGAATAATTGAAACAATTATAAGCATGAATCAGAACTACATAAGTAAGTAAGTTTTTATTAATTTTTAATTGTTTAGTTATTAGTCCAACCCAGTAATACATCTGGATTTTATAAATTCCGATATACAGGGTGTTTCATAACTTATCCGAAAAACTTTAAGGTCTAAAAGTCCAATAAATAATTGAAAACAATAAATAATTGAAAAAAACTTTATATGAAATATGTCCTAAACGTCTTAGTTTTTGAACAACAGGGTGTTAAATTTTTTTAAAATAACTTTTATTTAGATATTAAAAAATGGAAGACGCCTTTTATGCACTAAAAACATTTTTTGGCATACAAGAAAAAAATTACTAGTGTCATCAACAAGAGGTTTAATTTAAATATTTTTTAATGAAAAAAATGGTACGCCACTACACTTTTCCGAAATAAAAATAATTTTTAAAGTACCCATTAGGTTTTGGAACAAATGTGAATCATGACTTTTTTATTTGATGCATAGTTTTCGAGTAAATAAATAAAAACCATTTCTCGGCATAAACAAATCCATACCTAATATAAGAATAAATATAGCAATGGTTTAGAAAAATGACTTGAAACTTTTTTTGTTTTCAATCTTTTCATATAATTGGATATAAAATTAATAAAAGCATTAAAAAATCTTTTAAACAGGTCCTCTTGTTGCATTAACTTAAAATAAGTTTCCGAGAAAAACAAACTGGTTCTTATCATACTCAAGATTTTTAAGATTTTGGTAATTTATTGTTACCGAGCTCCTCATCGTTTTATTTAAATTTTTGGTATTTCTTTCGGTTATGATATAGAATATCCCCATTCGAATTTCAACAATATAACACTTACTTTATATGCTGAACTATTCACAGTTATAATAGAAAAATTCGTTTATTTGGCAATTTCTCTGGTTTTGCAATTACGATAAAACAATCAGTCAGGTGCTAATATTCAGAATATACAGTGTCCCAGGATAAAGGGGTTCAAGGAGGACAAGTAAAAAAATATGAAATTTTTAAACATTCTTTTTAGAGAGGAAATCTGGTCGTATGGTCCTAATAATATTTAAGTAACTAGTCTTTTCAATAATAACGCCAATTAATAGTAATATACAGAGGAGGCGATCTAAAACTAAAAATATGAAAAATAATAGTTAAAAAGTACCTTTATTTTTTTGAATACAATATTGGACAAAATTGTGATAGTAAATGTAATGAGAATTTACATTTCAAAATTTAATGTTAAAGGGTGGAGTAAAAAATATGTTTGATACTTTTTACATTACGCGTTAATAATTTTTAAAATTCATGGTTTAAGGCGAATTTAAAGAAAACATCCTGCTTTTCTATGCTATCCACCACGACTCTCTCCCCAGACCGGTTTCGCCTGCCTCTACAGGAACTCATCAGTGAGGCTGTATCGAGTCGTGGTGAATAGCATAAGAAAACAAGCGTCTACTTATTAGACAAGTTTCATTGTCTAGCGGTAGGATATTAAATCCTGCCGTTGATGCCTACTGACATCAGTATAGAGAAGCAGGATGTTTTCTTTTGACTGTCTTTAAAGGGGGTAAAATACTTTGTATAATACACCAAGACAGTAGGGAATTTTTCCTTGTGCTTCATAACATATATAGCCACCCCACTAAAATTGATGCTCGTATTTACTGAATGCGATTTCAGTAGGGCATCAACGGCAGGATTTAATATCCTACCGTTAGATAATGAAACTTGTCTAATAAGTGGACGCTTGTTTTCTATGCTATTCACCACGACTCGATACAGCCTCACTGATGAGTTCCTGTAAGGCAGGCGAAACCGGTCTGGGGAGAGAGTCGTGGTGGATAGCATAGAAAAGCAGGATGTTTTCTTTTGACTGTCTTTAAAGGGAGTAGAATACTTTGTATAATACACCAAGACAGTAGGGAATTTTTCCTTGTGCTTCATAACATATATAGCCACCCCGCTACAATTGATGCTCGTATTTACTGAATGCGATTTCAGTAGGGCATCAACGGCAGGATTTAATATCCTACCGCTAGACAATGAAACTTGTCTAATAAGTAGACGCTTGTTTTCTATGCTATTCACCACGACTCGATACAGCCTCACTGATGAGTTCCTGTAAGGCAGGCGAAACCGGTCTGGGGAGAGAGTCGTGGTGGATAGCATAGAAAAGCAGGATGTTTTCTTTTGACTGTCTTTAAAGGGGTAGAATACTTTGTATAATACACCAAGACAGTAGGGAATTTTTCCTTGTGCTTCATAACATATATAGCCACCCCGCTACAATTGATGCTCGTATTTACTGAATGCGATTTCAGTAGGGCATCAACGGCAGGATTTAATATCCTACCGCTAGACAATGAAACTTGTCTAATAAGTAGACGCTTGTTTTCTATGCTATTCACCACGACTCGATACAGCCTCACTGATGAGTTCCTGTAAGGCAGGCGAAACCGGTCTGGGGAGAGAGTCGTGGTGGATAGCATAGAAAAGCAGGATGTTTTCTTTTGACTGTCTTTAAAGGGGGTAGAATACTTTGTATAATACACCAAGACAGTAGGGAATTTTTCCTTGTGCTTCATAACATATATATATTTAATTTTATAATTTATTTAGGTTTTGCTCCCTCTTGCCCGTTATTTAAGTTGTAATGCGTAATGTAAAAACTGAAAATAATTAATTTTCATAGGTAACTTGTAATTTTAATTTTTTACATAAAATTTAGTTCTGTGCAACATTAACTTAATTTTTGGTTCCATTTAGAAAAAAATGGCTTACTCTTGGGCATATTTTATATTTTTTAGTTATAACTTGCTCCTGTATAATGCCAATTGAAAAACAATTCTTTGTATTTTTTAATTTTGGACCATGCGGACCGTTTTCCCAAAATCTTTGTTTTAAAATTCAAAACATTTTTTGTATATTGGCTAGTAATAATTCACAGAATATCTTTATGTTTTTTTTTGTCTTTTTAGCTTAGTTTAGTTAGTGCAAGTGTGACCTCATACGAATCTAAGGGAGGACTACAAGTTTTTACGACTACGGCCCAAAGTACAGGGGCGTCGTAGTTAGGATAAAAGAATTGACTCTTTTCGCGAAAAAAGGATATTTCCAGGGAAGCGATGAAAGAAACGAGACTGTTAAGAGATCTAAAGACACGACGCAATGTCAATTCGTTTATAGGAGCTTGTGTGTCAACCCACTCCTGCTATTACTGGCTAGTCACAGATTACTGTGCCAAAGGAAGTTTATATGGTCGTGCGGTATTAACGTAAGCGCTATTATGACAGTTAAGTTATGCGCGATTCGATTTTTACCGTCGCTGGTGGTAATAACGTTACCGCATGGAGTAATTTGCGGGCTAATAACGCCGTGTGCTATTTAAAATAGCGAATAAAATTGCCATGCGCACAATATTTTTTCTTTGTTTATTTTTTAAGGTTATATTATTTATTTCGACGATTTATACAAATATTTTGTAATAGAGCCACAGAGTATAGTTAAACCACTCAATCTTTGATAAAGCATTGCTTTTTTATTTTGGAATAAATATCGAAGGTGGAAAAGAAACGAAATGGTTAAGATTCTCGGCCAACAATGACCTGGCTGTACTAAGAGAATGTCTTAGTCATAAGTCGTCTGGAAAAGTGGGAAATGTACAGTAAAATGTGTTTGAAATAACGGAAAAAACTTTAGTATTCGCACATTAAAGGATCAATTGTTTTTAATTTTGTAAATTCGTAGACAGGAGTAATTAACCGTTTGTCTATACAGGGTTTTCCATATCTCTGAAAACAAACACTAAATACCGTATACGCGGTATCTAAATAGCGCCTTACGTAAATAACGAACGTGAGCGGTAACGAAAGTAACCAGGCCGGCATGCCGCACTTCTTAATAAACTTCCCTCCTATGGTCTTTCAACTAAACTCTGTACTTGGCTCTCTAGTTATCTATCTGATCGTCGTATATCCAGTTATTGTGGACGGCCATTCTTCGAAGCTTTCACCAAGTAAATGCTGGAGTCCCTCAGGGCTCAGTTCTGGCACCAACATTGTTTCTTCTTCACATCAACGACCTTCTCTCGTCCACAACTAATTCCATTCATAGTTTCGCTGACGATAGTACCCTTCACTCCAGTTTTCAGGTTCCTAAACCCATTACTAAACCTGACTTGGAAAACAAACGCAGAGCGATGCAGATATCTCTTTCGCAGGATCTTAATTTAATATTGGATTGGGGCGCTAAAAATCTCGTCCATTTTAATGCATCCAAAACGCAATCATGTTCCTTGTCGCGAAAAGAGTCATCAAATACTCATCCTCTACTTATGAGCGGCCAAGTTTTACACAGCAAAGACACCTTTAATCTTGTGGGCGTCACATTTGAAAGTAACCTTAACTGGCATAAACACATTGTATCTATAGCCACGGCAGCTTCAAAAAGCTTGGATTTCTCTTTCGAGCCAGAAAGTATTTTTCCCCTTCTAATTTATACACTTTATATGTGTCCCAAATCCGACCTCCCTTGGAATATTGTTCTCATATCTGGGGCATGGCGTCCCCCACAACCCTAAGCATTCTTGATTCTATTCAAAGAAGAGCTATTCGTCTCATTAATGATCCGTCACTTACAGAAAGGCTTCCTCTCTTGCACATCGTCGAGCTGTGGGGGATTTATCGCTTTTTTATAGGTACTTTCATGGCTTCTGCTCTGAAGAATTGTCCAGTATGGTTCCTCCACTTACGGTTCCCAACAGAGAAACTCGTGGTTCCGCGCGTATGCATCCCTATACGGTCCAACTGGACAGGCCCCGAACTTCCCACTTTGTTCGTTCTTTTATCCCTAGAGTTTCTAGGCTGTGGAACCTGCTGCCCGCGGAGGTCTTTCCTTCCCCCCAAATCTTCAAGTATTTAAGTCCCGTGTCAACAAACTCCTCTTACCTCGCTTAAGACACCCACGGTACGTTAGTATTTAGGCTTTTAGCCTTCGTGGTTTGTCCAAAGAAGTCAACTGACATAGATTTTTAGTATGTAGCCTTTTATGTAGATATATTGATTTTGTATCTGTTTTATTTACAGGGAATGTTATATTTACATAATTCAATGTTAGGGTGCCATGGAAATCTTAAGTCCTCAAATTGTGTTGTAACCAGTCGATGGGTGCTGCAAGTTGCAGACTTTGGATTAGCTGAGATGCGCCATTGTGCTGAGAATGATAGTATAGGAGGAACATCAGTATTACAGAAGTAAGCTATTTTTCTAGTCTTAGCATTAATCTGTACCAGTCCTGAAAATCTAAATTAATTTACCCATAATTTCTTAGATTTATTCTGGAAAGCACCCGAAATACTAAGACATCCCAGTGCATATATTAGAGGGACCCAGAAAGGTGACGTATATGCATTTGGAATAATATTGTTTGAAATGATAGGAAGAAGAGGACCATTTGGTACTACGGGACATGAACCAAAAGGTTAGTATGTATTACTTGACCATGTTTGTAAATTAACCGTTAAGGTTCGCCTTTCAGAATGTCTTTAAACGATCAAGTTAAATGTAAAGTTTTAGAACCAGATATATGCTTTTTCTACCACCCCATACATTTCTAAAGATCTTCTATTTAAGGTAATTGTCTAGAAAGCTGCAGCAACCTGATTTTGACTTGAAATTTGGTTTACAGGGGTTTTTGAGGCCCTAATCACGAATGTGATTTTATTTTTTTCAAAAACGTTTAGTTTCAAGATATCCATCATCAAAGTTGAAATTCACACTAACCCTATTTTCACTATATTCCCCTTCCTTTGCATACAATTTTTGGATTTAAAGCTTGAAGTGGTCCCCAATAGTTTATTTTTTTCCCTTTAAAACCCTGTTTTTCTATATATTTTACAACATTTATCAAATAAATTGCAAAGGTTTCCTTTAAAACGCAGCAAGCCATGCATACACTGCTCCGGCGCATCCATCATAATATGCTGCGTTTGAAAGTGAAGCTGTGCAATTTAATACAAAAAAGTGTAAAATACATAGAAAAATGGTGTTTTAAAACGTAAAAATTAAATATTGTGTGCCACTTTAGTTTAAAATCAAGTTTTGTGTGCAAAAGAAGGGGAAATAATATGAAAATTGAGTTAGTTTGATTTTCAACTTTGATGATGGATATCTCGGGAACGAAACGTTCCCGAAAAAAAATCATATTCGTCCCAAAAACCCCTGTATACCAAATTCGTTAAAATCGGAGTTGCCGCAACTTTCTAGACAATTACCTTATTTAATTCTAAAAGCACAAGTGATTAAATAAAATTGTGTTTTTTACCTATTTTACATAGCTATGTAGTCGGGGATTTAATGACTGAATTTGTTTCAAATAAGTCTTATGAATTTATTTATTTTTAGATATAATAGGGACTGGTAAAAAAGAGAACCACCAGATGGAGGAAGAACCCTATGTGACCTGATATAGAAATTCTCTATGATTCGGAATATAAATGTGATGAATATGCTTGTTACAAGTTAGTGCAAGAGTGCTGGTCCGAATATCCTGAACAGAGACCAGATTTTTCAATTATTAGGGCCAGACTTAAGAGAATGAAAGAAGGAAAGTAAGGAAGGCTGAAAGCCTAAATACTAACGTACCGTGGGTGTCTTAAGCAGGGTAAGAGGAAGTTTGTTAACACGGGACTTAAAAACTTGAAGATTTGGGGGGAAGGAAAGACCTCCGCTGGCAGCAGGTTCCACAGTCTAGAAACTCTAGGGATAAAAGAACGAACGAAATGGGAAGTTCGGGGCCTGTCCAATTGAACTGTATAGGGATGCATACGCGCGGCACCACGAGTTTCTCTGTTGGGAACTGCAAGAGGAGGGACTATACTGGATAATTCGTCGGAGCAGAAGCCGTAAAAGTATCTATAGAAGAGCGATAGATCTCCCACAGCTCGACGATGGGCAAGAGAAGGAAGTCTTTGAGTAAGTAAAGGATCATTAATAAGACGAACAGCCCTTCTTTGAATGGCATCAAGAATGCTGAGGGTTGTAGGGGATGCCATTCCCAGACATGAGAACAATATTCCAGAGAGGGTCGAATTTGGGACACATACAAAGTGTATAAATTGAAGGAGAAAATACTTTTTGGCTCGGAAAAGAAATCCAAGCTTTTTGAAGCCGCGGTGGCTATAGATACAATGTGTTTATGCCAGTTAAGGTTATTCTCAAATGTGATGCCCACAAGGTTAAATGTGTCCCTGCTCTGCAAAACCTGGCCACTCATAAGCAAAGGATGAGTGTTTGATGATTTTTTTCGCGACAAGGAACACGATTGTGTTTTGATGCATTAAATTGAACGAGATTTTTGGCGCCCCAATCCAATATCAAATTGAGATCCTGTGAAAGAGATATCTGCATCGCCCTGCGTTTGCTTTCCAAGTCGGGTTGAGAGATTGGTTTGGGAACCTGAAAAGTGGAGGAAGGGTACTATCGTCAGCATAACTATGAATGGGATTGGTTGTGGAAGAAAGAAGGTCGTTGATGTGAAGAAGAAACAAAGTTGGTGCTAGTACTGAACCCTGTGGCACTCCAGCATTAATTTCGTGAAAGCTTGAAGAGTGGCCATCAACAATGACTGATATACGTCGATTAGAAAGATAACTGGAGAGCCAAGAGCAGAGTTTAGTTGGAAGACCGTAGGAGGGAAGTTTATTAAGAAGTGCGTCATGCCAGACTTGGTCGAAAGCTTTAGATATATCAAGAGCAACGATCTGGGACTCACCTAGAAACTCAAGAGACTTGTTCCAGTTGTGTAAACGAAGGAAAGAAGATCTGCTGTGGATCTCAGACGAAATCCGTATTGCCTGTCATGTAATGTTTTTCTAAATACCTAAGAATTTGCGAGTTAATGGATTTCTCCATTACTGTACAAAGCATTGAGAGGGAGTGGAAATGGGTCTATAGTTGGAAGGAAGAGATTTAGATCCTTTCTTGGGAATAGGCAACGCGCAGCTCTCCAGCTGTCAGGAAATATACCTCGTGTCAGTTCGTACTTTTCCACAGTACGGCGTATCACCTGCGCAGAGTACCTATGATGGAGACCCAATTCTCGAGTGAATAAACGTCGAGAGTTGCCACAACTGAGCCACTGCTTTGGTAATATTTTTTATTACTTTTAACCGATCAAAAAAATATGGATTAGAAGTCGAGAAATCTCTATTTGAAATACTATCACTCTTATCATTGATTTACATTAGTTTAAATAACTGTATGTAGATAATTCATACTTCATTTGGAGAATAAAAACATTTTTTCTCAAGACCGAAAAAATACATAAATATAATAACCGGAGCTTCTTCTTATTCTAAATTTCTAAACTAAAAATTGAAGTATCTACTTGCTATTTTATTTACTTTTTTGTTTTAGAAGCAAAAATATAATGGATCAGATGATGGATATGATGGTCACGTATGCAAATCACTTGGAAGAGTTAGTAAATGAAAGAACTAGGCTTTTGTATGAAGAAAAAAATAAAACGGAAGACCTTCTTCATAGAATGCTTCCAAAGTATGAAATATTGTTAATTTTATTTTATATAAATTAAATATTGGTAGAAAATGTTTTTAACATTTAAATCAAATACGTAAAATATCATATTTTTTTTATTTAAAAAATTCCAAATATTTACATTTTTTAAAAAAGTATTCGGTTGTATATTGGTCAAATATTGAAGTTTTAGTAACCCGTTTTTTAATAAAGGATTTTTTTCTTAATCAGATTTAAAGATTTTTAAAAATTTTAATATCATTGTAACCAAATAAATTTACAGGACGGGTCAAATTCGATGCTTATGTTTTTGTTGGTGAAAACCGCAATTTGCTATCTTCCATCTTTTTTCATTATAACGCGTTTTTAACTTTTTTCTGTTTTCTTTTACTCTTCATAATTTTTGTATATATGTATACCGGGTGTTAAGGAATTAATAAGGTAAGCCATAACTCCTAGAGTATTAGACATATCAAAATTAGACTTGGTTTAAGGAAATAGGATGGAAAGAAGAGAGTTGACGTTTCCAGTCACTTCCGGTTTGACCGGAAATGGCTCCAATTTTAAATTTTTAAATGAAACACCCTGTATATTTTGACATTTTGGATTACAGAGATTCTAAGTCAGAATGTGACATTTCAAAATGTTTTTAAACCTACTTGATTTTGTTAGAGCCATTTTTAATATTGCATCTAGGTGGCCATGATTGCGTGCAATATAATGTAGTGACCTTAGGTGATGTTAGAAAAATAAAATTGCTAAGTTTTAGTGACTAATTTAAAAGATAGGAATAAAACATTGGCAAATTGACATTTCCCTGTCTAACTATTATTTTTCAAGTGGCAACCTTTTTAGACAAGCACTTTTCGTGTAATGGATTTTTTGACGAATCTAACGATACCAACTTATTTGCTATCGGATTAAAAATAAATTAAGTCATGAATAAAGGATCATAGCCACCTGGATAAAATACCACAAATGACTTTCAAAAATTCAGTAGACATAAAAACTTTTCGAAATGTCAAATTACTAATTACCATTGTCTCAGAAATCCAAAAATGTTAACATATACAAGATATTCCATTTAAATATGTAAAAATTCCTCTCTTTCCATACCATTTACTTATACCAAGTCCAGAAATTATTGCTAGTCTAATAAATTCATTGACACCCGGTATAGATTTTTCCAAAAACATTCTTACATCAACTTTTTATGCAGATTGCAAAGCATGTTTTTGATTTCCGTGGACATTTACCACATACCTGCTTACGGTAAAATGATTCTTTTCATATAAAAACAATTAGTATAAAAAGTTGCTGTGAAAATATTATTACAGAGTTAAAAAATCTCTATACGCAAAAATGCTATGAAGGAGAAAAAACCAAGAAATTAAAAAAGCGCTGATATAGACAAACGACGCAAGACAGTGAGTACGTGTACATCGTTATACTGAATCCGATTAAACCGATCGATATGATTGAGTAAGGGATTGGATTGAACACAATAAGTCAATCCTGTTTTTCAAGTGATTTAAATTGAGTTCAGTCCGATCGTGGGTTCAATTTGTACAATATTCACGGTTTTAAAAAGTAGAAGGTAAAGCAGCTGATAAATATTAAATCTTGCTAAAATTTTTTGATGGTGTTTCTTTAGTGGTTTGCGTTATTATTTTGTCTGTTTTATCAAATTAAATGAAACTAATCGAACAAATACCACGAAAGCAAGGTTATAAGTTTCTTTTTAATTGTCATTGTATATTCTCTTCTTTGTCAAAAAGAATTTAGAACCGGTTATCTGCATCCGATAAAATCTAAGACAAAGAGCCACAGTATTATGTTCAATGAAATCCGTTCTATCGGATTCGATTGTTACGATGTACCCTTACTCAATTAGTGTATTCCTTTTACCTTTAGGAACCGTTCTTTGAACTGTCAATAGTGTCAAGAACGGTTCTACAACATGAAAAGATGTCAAAAAATTGTAAAAGGAACACTAATGGTGTCGTTCCGGGCGGTCCTGGAGCGTAAAAGGAATACACCAAATGACTGCGCTTTTGACTTAAGTTTGCCTTGCAATTTGAACCTTGCAAACGTAGGACATGTTTTATATAAAACATACAGAAACATAAGTTTTTCATAAACTGCGTTAAATTTGGCCCACCCGGTATATACATTTACAATTTTAGGCCTGTAGCAGCAAGACTTACAAAGGGTTATGGCATAGAACCAGAGACTTTTAATTTAGTAACAATTTACTTTAGTGACATAGTAGGTTTTACTGCCATGTCAGCTGAAAGTACCCCATTACAAGTAGTTAATTTTCTTAATGATCTCTATACAGTATTTGACGGAATTATTAAAGGCTATGATGTCTATAAAGTTGAAACTATTGGTGATGCGTATATGGTGGTAAGTAATTTATTTTAAAGAAATATTAGGAATATTTAAGTCCTTAAAAAAAAACGTTTAAAATATGTTTTGTTTGGCAAGGGGTAAAGTGTAGTGTAGTATATTGTAGTGGAGAACTAAAAATAAAAGTTTTCATCAATTTTAATCAAATTTTCTACATACATACAGGGTGTTCAGTAACTCAACAGACCAACTTAACTAAACGATTCTACAACAAAAAATAAGAAAAAACTTTTTATAAACATATGTCCTAAACGTCTTAGTTAGTACGGGGTGTTAAAAATTAACAAAAAGTTTTTTTTTAAATATTTAACACACCGTAGTTTAAAAACTAAGAGGTTTAGGACATATGTTTATATGAAGTTTTTTTCTTATTTTCTGTTGCAGAATCGCCCCGTAAAGTTTGTCGGTTGAGTTAAGGGACACCCTGTATGTATGTAGGTAATTTGATTGAAATTGATGAAAACTTTGATGTATATTGGTGCCTAAACGGTGAGGTTTATCGACTTTAATAAAGAGTACCTTATTTTTTCAGTTTTTAATTGTGTATAAAATGGCGCCCCCAGCTTTGCGATATCTATCAAAATAAAAAGTTATGATGTAAATAAATTTTAAATTTTAGGTAAAGTGCCCTCTGGAGGTATTTAAAAAAGTACTTTTGTCTTAAAATTTTAGAATTTGCAAAGATCGATTTGTGTGCTAAATATCAACTGGATTGGTTAAAAAATAAATGCAATATGGCGAAAAAACCAAAATTAAAATTGAACTCTAACGGCTTGTAACTCGAAAACGAATGACATTTTGAAAAAATTTTATATGAAGCTCTACCCTTATTTTGTCAAGTAGAATTACCCCCTTGGGTTTCGTGATCGATTTTTAATTACCCTGTATATTTTTAAGAATCTTTTAAACAGGCATATTACTTTTTTGACAAATATACAGGGTGTTTCATTAAAATAATTTGGTCAACATTTTAAAAACCATAATATTCCAAAAAATCTGATTACGCCACTGCGTTCTAGGAAAATAATGATAAAGAGTCAATTTTACCTTTCTGATATGTTATCAGCCAACTGAGATACAAGGGGTCTCTGGAAATGCAAAATTTTCAATATCTCCCCGTAGTTCAGAAACTAAGATGGCCATGATGGCTTTGTTTATTGCATCTTTCATTTCACAAAAAAGTAGCTAAGGTTTGCAAAAACCACAAGGTTCTATCTTTAATAATAACTGAGATACCCCGGTGTTGCAACCAACATTGGACAATCTGTACACTAGACATATTCAAAAAATCGACAATTTTTTCTTTCTTAATTATATCGTTGAAAATAATTTTTAAAAAAACCTGTAAAAGCCACAGCTTTTAATATTAATATTAGGATATCCTGCATAATCAATTTCAATTTCCCTAATGATTATTATGGGAGAGCTTGTTTTTTTGAGTTTAGAATTTTATTACTATTTAATGGTTTATTAAAAAGGCTGGACCTAATCATTCTCTTGTATTAAATTGAACGCTCTAAAAAAAAAGCTCTTTTATAATTTTTCGAAAAACCAAGGGTTTTTTTTCAATTTTTCGACGAAACTATAAAATTTATGAAAAATTTTGGCAAATTCTTACATTTTTTATCAAAATCAAAATAGTTTAATAAATTTAATAATAAATATTTTATTAATTTTATTATTAAAAAATTATAGTCTGTAAAATTTTTATTAGGTATCTGGGCTGCCTTTACGAAATGGTGATAGACATGCTGGCGAAATTGCTTCGATGGCATTAGAATTACTTTCCGCAGTGAAAAATCATTCCATTGCACATAGACCAAATGAGACACTAAAACTTAGAATAGGAATACATACGGGTAAGTAAAAAATTTAGATTAAGTTAAAACAAAATAATTGAAAAATTGTCCTAATTTTGAAAAGTTAACAAATAAAAATATCAGCTCCAAACCAAAAGAGACAAAAAGATTACGTCAGTTACGTAAGTCTGAGAGAAAACGTTAGTAATCAATCAGATGTCAACAACAAAATTTTTCATTAATTTTTATGTAAAAGTTTAGTAAATAGCTAAATTTTAAGTGTGTAGTACCTATGTTTTGAACTAACCAACTATCCAGACCTATTTTGCTGTACTGTGAACCTGTGCTTAACCTACAAATATGCCGCAACGATATACAGAAGCCAAACAAGTTCTAATTTTAGAAGGTAAAGTATTTTCAAATGGAGAAAAGAAGGTAAACTGTATTACCCGTGAGTGCGGTATTTAATGTACCACTGATCTCGATGTATAGCCAATGCTTGTAACCTGCGCGAAACAAAAGTTACAACCATGGGCGAAAAATGAGTTTGTGCGCAAGCAAATCGCGCCCTGGCGCCAAACGGACTATCGGGGAGAATCATGTAAATTTATCGCCGCTTTTCCGTTTGAAGGACGTTGAGTCAGTACCGTATTTAAATAAATTTTAAAAATACTGTTACATCAAAAACGTCTAAAACGCTATATGTCAATTGTTGCAGTATCTAAGAAAAAAAGCATGAAAAGCAGTCCCGGATTTAGGAGGGGGGACAAACGGTGGTGTCTGCCACGGGTGACACCTTCAAGGGGCGGCAAATTGAAACATGAAATGTATAAGAAAGCGGCGGTTGTAAGAGAGAAAGACCTTTTTTTTGGTCGTCTTTTAATTTGTTATTATACACAAATTTTTTTCGGGGCTGATTAAAAAGAAGTAAAATAAGTATGTATATCAAATGTATTAAATAAGTTTTAACAATGTAACTGAATAAATGAAATTAACCCTTGATTTAGGTTCAGAACATAAATAAAAAGCGTATTTTGCATGTCTGAGTCACCATTACTTTTTCATTATTGAATAAGTTGCTAAAAAATTCAGAACTAAAGAAAAACATTGTTGCCTATGACTCGCATGCTCCTGTCTATAAAACTAAGAATAAAATATATCCAAAGTTTTTTAAGATGAGGAAAAAATTATGACTTTTCTGATCACGAATTTAGTAGTCCAAAATACATCACAGAATCTGGGTCATATCCTTATTTATTTATTTTTTTTTCACACACTCCATTTCAAAATTTTGTTTTATTATTTGATGAACTTTTGGAAAATATAATTAATAAAGATTTGACTAAAATTAAAGAATGGTGCGATGCTAACTACTTAACCCTGAATAATTCAAAAACTAAACTTATATCTTTTAAATGCACTATTAGCGAGGTGTACTTGGAATCCAATTTAGTGGAGAGCAGCGAGGTCAATAGATTCTTGGGGTTGCATATTGACAAAAAACTAAAATTTGAACAACACGTTACCAACTTGTGTAGCACGCTGTCTAGAGGCTGTTTTGCTTTGAGGGTAATTGCACGGGAACTGGGTTCCCTTACTGCTCGAAGTTCTTATTTTGCCCTTATCGAGTCCCACCTGCGTTATGGTGTATGTTTTTGGGGTTGTTGCTCGCATTGCCTGTTTCAATCGGTGTTTATTTTGCAAAAACGTGCTGTGCGTATCTTGTGTGGAGTAAACTGTAGAGAGTCTTGTAGACCCTTGTTCAGTGCACAGACGATTTTAACCCTCCCCTGTCTCTTTATTCTTGAAACCGTTTCTCTAATTTTTCGTAAGTTTGCGGCGGAAATTCACAGCGATTCTTCTGTATACTCCTCTCGACGTACTCACATGCTGTACCTCCCTATTCCATCGTCTACCCTCGTAAAGAAATCAATAATTTATGAGGGTAAAAAATGTTTAATCATCTGCCACTTGCGCTAAGAAAAATACAAAATATAAAACGATTTCGAGTCCAAGTTAAAAATCTTTTAATCGAGAAAGCCTTTTATAGTTTAACTGAATTTTATGACTCAACGTTTTAAATTACTATTTATCTGAACCGATTTTATTTATTTATTTATTTTTTGTTATCCTTAGTGTATATATTAGGTTAAGTATTTTATTTGTAACTGCTTTGTCAATGAAATTTTATTTTATGACAATAAAGCCATGTTTGAGTTTGAGTTTTTGAGTTTTATTATATTTATCCTTATTTTTCTAGGGCCTGTTGTAGCTGGAGTAGTTGGTTTAACCATGCCAAGGTACTGCCTGTTTGGTGACACGGTTAATACTGCCTCAAGAATGGAAAGTAATGGCGAGCCTTTAAAAATCCATATCAGTATGCAGTGTAAAGACGCATTGGAAAAATTAGGCGGGTACATAATTGAAGAGCGAGGGTTAGTCAGTTTAAAAGGAAAAGGTGAAGTTGAAACGTTTTGGCTAGTCGGAGCAACGGAAATGGCAATACAAAAAAGGGAGGTGGATTTGACTGAATTGCCACCTTTATTCTGTAGGCCCAGAAGAAGCCCGAAGCTTAATAATGAGTCGAGACAGGCGTCGATTATTGGAGGTTTTGGGGGTCTCAATAGTAGAAGGCATTCCAGTGTACCTAGGGGTATGAATACCCAGATGCGAAAGTGCGGCAAAATACGCTTACTTGTTTCTATGACCTTGAGAAAGAATAAATGGAAAATCTGCACCAATGCATGGATCGTAATATTTTTAATTTGTAAAGGTTAAACCGCACCAAGGCGCTAAGGAGAGATAGACTTTTATAGTAATTAATTATGCAGCTTTTTTATGTGGGAAAAACGGGACAAAAGAATAATACACTAATTGAAAATTTAAATATTTCTTTATTAAAAAATATTACAATTTAAAATTTTACCTATGTTTTGAAAGGTAAAATATTGTTAGTAGATGTCACGTTTAGATCAATTTGTAATAAAATGTCTATACCTGGTTGCACAAAACATTTTAACAAACGATTAAACTAATGTGGGTTAAGAATGTTTAACAAAAAAAACATTGTCTAAAAACTGCTTATTAAATTAATTAAAGGTATTCCGTTTTACTAGCTTAATTGTTTATTGAAAAGTTTTGTGTAACTGGGGATTAAAACAGAATAATTGAAAGCAGAGTAACAAAAGTTTCTAAAGAAACCCCGACGCAATATTTTAAAGCAATGCAGATGTTGCCATAGTAATAGGAGTATGTTATTTTTTAAATACTGAAAAAACACATAATTTTTTTAATTTAAAATATAGCCTTTCAAATGGCAGTATAGCAAGCTATAAACAAAATAAAAACATATTTTCCTTTCTTTAGGCACATACTGATTAATATCAATAACTTTATAAACAAGTATTTTGTAAAAACTTTGTATTAATGTTAAATAGTTAAAAAAATACTTTTTTAAGATTTATTCAATATTTACCTGATAGAATAGTATTTTTTTTGAAGGTTCTTAGAATTGTCTATATTTCTTGATGATAATGGCTTGAAAAATATTGTCGGCACGGTAGTGTTAAATAGACGTTTTATTGCGGATGACGAGATAGAAATAAATTTATTTTTAAAGTGATCCCCGCACAATTTATAATTCATCAGATTTTTTTCAATAAATCCTCCCTTCCGGCAGACTTAAGCCAGACCTTTGCGCTAAAAAATATATTTTCATTATGGAAAAACCAATGCTGCACCACCTGTATTCTCTACTTGGCACCAATTTATTTAATTTTTGGTTTGCACTTCTACATATCTTGTGCTTCATTATTATAATTTCCCAACTTTCGAACTTTGCTGGTACATATTTTTATTTGGTGATGGTTGTTTTTTATTTGCAAATTCATTTTACTTTGCATGACTTTCTGTTTTTATTTGAATTTGCTGCCCACTCTGTAGATTTCTTTCTGCATACGAGAACAAGTTGAATTGCAAAACTGTTGCCTCCCGCAAGCTATTTGGCGACCCCACGTATCAAACAACCACTAGCTACTATAGCCTAGTTTACACCGCGAGGACAACTTAGATCCGTGGACCAAACCTAGGACTTATTTTTGTTAGTTCACTAGTGTTTCACACTCAACTTAGTTTATGGATCAATTTAATTCAGCGTTTAATCCTAGTACCAAAATGACAGGCCTGAGCATATGACCAGAACCTAACCTCGTTTTTTATCTTTAAAAACTGTATCGCTTTTAAATTCCATATGAAAAAAAGAATACGCAAACAGTTTTGGTTAAATATCAACAAAATTTTAAAAAATATAAACAAACAACAAAATTATTTAGGTTAAGACCGAAATTCAACGTCTTTTTCATCGAAATGCTTGCACTGTCAAAGATCAAGGCTGTCATTTTGGTCCACTAAAAAAGATCCGACGTGTTACACCGCGGAAAATCAGTATTTCTGGTCACCCCATTTGAGAAGGACTGAATTCTTTTGGAGTAACAAATTTTAATACTCGAAGTGTTTACACCGTGAATAAAGTACGCGTGACGTCGTCATTTAGACCTCGAACTAAAAAATTTGGCCCTCCCGGTGTAAACTAGGCTTATGATGAGTTCTTTGCCTCGTATAGTAAGAACATTTTAAAAGCGCAAATTCGGTACCCTTTGAAAATAATACAAAAAACATAAAAAAGGCCGCTATCCTTTACAGCGACGCGCCGATACACTATGGGATAGAAATCCATTATTTTGGCCAAAAAGCAACTTTGAAATTTTAATGGCTCATGCTGTGTATTTCAAAGTAGATACTCCAAACTACATGTACGCAAAATTATAAAAGGATATGACGACTTCTATTGGGGTAATAAGAAACTTGAAAATGTATTTTAAGTAAACATAAATATACAACATTTAATCTACTTAGTTTAATATTAGCCTTGTTTACTAAAAAAGTAAAAGAGTTTAAATAATAAGAGCTATTGTTGTGTTTCCGATGCAGCCTCGCGAAGTCTCGCTACTTTTGTCAAAGATTTTTTTACCTCTTTCTTTATCAGTTTTTGTACTTACAATTGCCTTTCTACTTTTGCTACTTCTGAGTGTAAGGACAGATACAAGATTTTTTTATAATTTACAAGGTTTTCCATTTTAAAATTTAATATGTTTTGTCCTACACTGTATATCCTAAAAGATAAAAGCATTCTGATGAAAGATATGGATTCTACAGAATCTACCCAACAAAACAGTGTTTTTTATTTATTTTATACGTTAAAAAATAAAAAATGTTGGGAAGCTGTATCTCTATTACGCTTCTAAGAATAATTTAAAATTATTTTTCAGATTTGGATGGTCATATTTCCGAAACTAATTGAGATAGACACATCAAATGTAGTATTTTTTTAAAGCATTTTAAAAGATTTTTTTGGTGGTGATATAATATTCAGGGTATTCCATTTAAAAAATCATACCTATTGTCGTACCTCTGTATATCATATGAGATAATAATCATCGGATTACTGATTAGAATACTACCGAATTAACCAAAGAGGCTGACATTTTAGTTTATTTTGTACAATAAAAAATAATAATGTTAATGGGGTGTAAATTTATAACATATAATAAGTTTTAGGTTTCCAAAAAGCATTTGTAATAATTTATAATATTTTTCCAGTAAAAAGCACCTCATTTTAAGTTAGATTGGTAAGTTTCAGAATTTTGACCAAAAAATGAATTTCTATCCCATAGTGCGATGACCAGCTGCATCAACCGGCATATCATAAAAGAAATATAGCAAAGGCGGCCGCGAAGTCAAGCATGCCGATTTATTTGCTTTAAACTTTTTTGTGATTTTTTTCTTATCAAAGAGCACCAAATTTACATTTTTAAACTGTTCCTTCTATACATATGTATATAAATGTAGGGGAATCAAACATGGGTCGACAAAAACAACTGCAGCGGGACTCCGTGCTCTATAGAATTCTACACCTCGCTTTCTATAGTAGATTTCTACTCGAGAAGTCGATATTTGCACTTTTGGTACTCCGTGTCACAATAGACTAAACATCGGAAATGTTCGTAAAAAAGTCTATATGTGTCACTAATGCTTCTCTGTTTAACTGTGCAAGATAAAAAAGGACACACATACAGCTTTGTGCGAATTAGATTTACGGAATATCATTATTAAGCAATTGAGTTTTTAATTATTGTTTTCAACACGGATCAAAAAGGGTCAGGATTTTATTTCATTGTATTCTCTTTTACTTTTGGAGTCACTTTTTGGACTGTGGCATTAACACTTATTATCTGTCTATCGGATACTCCCTCCTTTTATAGAATTAAAATTTTCTGAAGATAAACTTACCCTTTTTTTCAAATAAAATGGCTATTAATGTTTCCTATTGTGAATAATTTGAATCAGTAAAGCAAAAATATGTGACCAGTTTATCTAAAAAATTCAATACCGAATCAGCTTTATACAATCGTGAATCTTTGCAAAAATCAAGGTCACATAGGTTGGACAGTAAACACGTGGCTAAACTAAAATTATATTTTTCTATTATTGTGAAAAACAATAAAATACATTCTTGCATTCTAATAACACAAGAACAACCAAAAAATATAATAAAACATAGAAACCAACGAACACCCAAATTTATTTTAGGGTTATGTCTGACTTTTTTAAAATTTTGGTAGAATTCGACACGTTCGGAGACCTCGCTTATAGGCGACCAATTTGATCGACTTCAAGCGTGTTTCCTTGAACACAGAGTGCGAGTGACGTAGAATGAAGTCGTGAGATAAGGTCACGACATTCGCCATATTGGCTAGCGCGGCTGTGACGTCAAGTCGGGCCATTTTCGGCCATGTTTGATTTTAGGCAGATCAGTGGCGTAGAATTAAGGAGAAAACAAAAAGAACTGTATGTTGTAAACAAAATTTATTGGATTATTTTAATAGGCATAACTTAAAACAAAAACATAAATGTGGTTTAAATATTGAAAATTAAAAATTATCAAAGCGACGACAGGACGATGAGGTACCTGGCAGAGCAAAACATTTTCCATGGTTTCGTAAGTCAAAAACCATTTTAGATTCCTTATGCCAAAATATTAAGATTTAACCAAACATACCTAATATCCAAAAGTTTTATAATAGATACGGGGGTGTCATAGTAAAAAGAAAAAGTAAATTTATTTCGATAATTGTTCCCCCCTTTTAAATATCTTAATAAAACGGTATCTAGGGGTTTTTAAACATTAGCTTTTCCGATCGAATATTAATTTTTGTGTGTAGACTAGAGGGCGATGGGTACACTATTTAAAATTCTCTAAAACTTCCCAATTTTTTGTTACTACTCTGTATGTATCTAAACTAGTAAGCTTCTCTATGCTTTCTGCACAAAAAGGTATACTTAGTAAGAATCGGTCTTGACAACCGTTTTTAAGGTATTCACGTTTTAGTTGTTCAGTGCACCCGAAGGTATGTATGTACCTTCAATAACATCGTATTAGCTATAATTACAACTGCGCAGATATAAATAGCTGATATCTAAAAACTCCTGGATACCGAGTTTTATTAAAATGTTTAAAACATATCAAAAATTATCGAAATGCATGAATAAAAATATTTATATCTCTTTAACACCCCGTATCTTCCTTATCATTAACTTTTGGATATAGGTATGTTTGTTTAAATCCTAAATGGGTATTTTCGCATAAGAAATCTGTGGTTTTTCTGTGTACCATTAATTAGCGACACTCATCTGTATCATATGTATATAAAAACACGAATGACTGAAAACTATTCGACTAAACACTATCAAAATCTCTAAAATAAAACGAGTCCGAACCAATAATATGTGAAGTCTCTAAACTAACCAAAAACATTAACAACTGGAAATCCTTGCAAAATATACAACCAAAATGAAAATGGCAAATTTCCACAGTTTTTACCAAATAAAGCTTCGACAAGGCACGACTCTGTCATCAGCTGATAATGATACCAACTTTGAACAGAACTGCCAACCAAAATCGTAATTCTCACACCCTCACGTCCCTGACAAAGCTATCCCCGGTCTTGCTTATGTCTAAACCCCTTCTCAAGGTTTGTAGTTGCAAACCGAATAAGTTGTCCTTCAGTGTATTTTTTAGGGGATTAATATTTCCTTAGTAGTTTGCGTACCTTGCGGTATTGAAAATAGGCAATCAAATCTTCTTTATTAGTCGTCGCTACCTCATTAACTGCACTACCTTTTACCACCCTAGTGCAATTAGTTTTTGCATAATACGTAGAAGGGCCAAATTACCGAGTCGCCTCGTATAAAAAAAGAACACCTAAATTTAAATTTTATAAGTATTTATTTAATGTTGTTAACTTGTGCTTTTAAAGTTTTACCAGTCTGATAAGTTTCCAAAGTACGTTATTCCTTTAAGGAAAGTAATATTTAATAAACGAATATTTTTTGTTTTTCTTTTTATTTTGTAAACAGTCATAAAAACAATTTTAACACGCTTTTATTAGCTTGGGTTGTAACTATCTATCTATCTATCTATGTAACGGAATCTTTGAGCCTAATTTATACCAACTTCCAGCGATTCAATTTCTTTGAAACTTTGCACACGTATCAAGGACCGATGACAATGCAATAATTTAAAAACAGTATCCCGTTATCCTGATTAGGACCGCCAGGATAAATAAATTCCTTTACAGATCCTCTGTGTCTCTTGACAAAATGGCGAAGGAATTTTTTAGTTAATAAACTGGAGCATTTATTTTTAAAAACTAATTGATATATCGAACTAAAAATGGAAAATAAATAATAGTTTAAAAAAACTAAAAAACACGCTTTTATATGCAAATGCAAATTGTTTTAACAAATTTTTTAAATTTCTTTATGTTTTTTAATATTTTCTATAGAATTTGGTTAATGATTAAATATCTTTTTGATTCATAAATTATAGATTTTTTAATCATATTTGAATGTGGTATAAGTAGATCAATGCAGGAGTTATTTCTAAAATTATATAAATAGTTTTCATTATAATTACACCAATATTTTTTATATATTAAACAAACAGTTTCCAATATAAAAATAGATGTCAGTGTCAATATCTTATGTTTAATAAATAAAGGTTTGCAAGATTCCCTAGATTTGATTTTGCAAATAGTTCTTATAGCTCTTTTTTGCAAAATAAAAACTGAGCTTAACAGATTTTGACTAGAGTTTCCCCAGAAACAAATACCATATCTTATTATTGATTCAATTAATGCTAAATAACTAGTTTTCAGTAGTGGAAAATCAAGTTCAGTAGAAAGAATTCTAAGTGGTAGAATACATTTTTAGTTGGCTTAAGCAAGTATTTTTATTTAACCCTCTTAGCAGTTTTTCTTAAATTACCAAGTTTAGATTGATCTACATTTTAATCAATCGACAAACCATTACCAAATAAAAATTTCAGGTGCAAGCTTTGAAATTGAAAGCTCATCAACTCTACAAAATTACAGCCCGGTGGTGCAGCCCCGAAATTTTTTAAAAGTAAATAGAAACAATTTACATGTTCCAGACCCAGTGGGGTCCAAGTTAACTATCAATACGGCCTTTGGTAGTCAAATACTAGAAGCTCCAGAAGAGGGTAGACAGAAAGTGCGGCCTAGAAGAATTCTGTCCAGCATCGCTTCTAGTTCAGATGAACCTTATAAAAGTTTTGGTGTGTTGAATAGAATACGCGAATCAAAATCGTTAGATCCGTTGCCATTTGTTAGAAAACCGAATAAACCGTTAGACCTAATTGACTCATTTTTGGTTGGCAAAAAGCGGTCGACGCGGAGCTTGGATAACTGTGATAAGTGCGGGGATATACAAATTATAGCAATACCAAAAGACAAACTGGTAAATAACAACTTTCCTAATGGAAATTTATTAAATATGACCCAGGAAGAACAGCATGGCTTTATTGAAGATGCGCAGGTGCCGTTGCTAAATCCGCCGAAGGTTCAAAATCCGGTTATAGTAAGGCGGAGAGGTGGCAGCGATTTTAATGACTTTTCTCCAAGCGATTCTTCCAAACCAAAATTGTAAGTATGTATATTGGTAAATATTTTTAATTTTGTATTTGTATATTAATAAAAATTAGTAAATTAGGATACCTAGCGTTTTTTGGCAATATTGTCTCAAAAAGTTTTTTTTAATACAGTGAGGTAGTAAAGTCCGTCGCCCCTCTTCTAACTTCTAAACCGTTCGGTATATTTTCTTGGAACTTTGAACGATAAGTTATGACACAGCCTTCTTAAACTTATGAGCCGTAAAAGGAATTCTGGCAACACAGCACAGTAGGAATGTCAAGTAATGTTTAGAAGTAAACGGAAACAAGCTTAAACGATTGCTTAAAGGGTTTTTCTGTTTTTAAAAGTTAAATCGTAGCGTATATTTATTATATAAAGAAAAAAATAAGTAATTTATTGTTATATTTAAAAAATAGGACCAGTGCTAATATGTCTATCGTTGTTTTCACGTTTAAATGTGCGCGTATAGTTAGTGCGTACAGCGTACATTTTGCCACGAACGTGTTGCGTTTCGGGCTGCAAAACGAATTACCCAAGTTATATTAAAACAAAGGGTTATCAAACGTCATTTAATTTCCCCGTAAACGATGAAATTAGAAAAGCCTGGTTGTGAGCTATTGACCGGATAAGTGTTTTTTATTAAAAGTAAAAGTAGTACCTATACGGTAAATGGACAAATATATTTAAATACAGTGGAAAACCTAATTTAAAGCCTTTGTTATTTTAAAGTGCATCTTATGTAATACGAATTAGGCATTTATATTTAACTAACTAAACACACATGCTTTTTATTCATTTTAAGTATTGCAAATATTACTAAATAATACATTTTTAGTTAAATTTAAAAAACTACATTGGTATGTTTGCAAAAAATGCATAAAAAGTGGTAGAAAAAATCCTAACAGCTTGAAATTTTTAAATCCTTACCAACAAATTTGTATAAGGCAGAAAAGTTCCTGATAAGTTTTGCAGACACATTATTGCTTTTTAGGGCAACTATAGTATTTAAAATTATACCTATATGTTGTCCAAAACATCCTAAAAAAAATTAATACCTATATTTTGTTAAAACACTTAAAAAATTTATTATATTTAGTATGTATTCTATTAGGAACTCATTTCAATATTCCTACTGTACAGTCTTGTTTGCAACGTTGCCTTTTTTACTTCACGGCTCATAAGTTTACGAAGGCTGTATCAAAGACAGGTCTAAATGTCAAGGTGATCGCTGGGCGCCATATTACGAAAAAAATAATAAAAAGGAATTTCTTGCGGCACATCATTTTAAAGCTCCTGATGAGTACTTTATAACTCTAGAATATAAAGTCAATATTTTTACCTACTTTAATATGGCGGTACTTAAAAAATTTCCTGAATACCTGATTAAGATGGTTATATTCCCGAAACTAATTAAGTTAGATATGTAGTATTTTTCTAAAGCTGTTTTAAAGATTTTTTAATCGTAATATTGGTGATAATATACAGGGTCGAACAAAAGTATATTTTTTAAATAAAGCACCCTGTATATTATATCACCATTAAAAAGATCTTTAAGAAAGCTTTGAGACACGGTCACACTAGGGTAACGGGAATTATCAGACCACATGACTGGGGTGTACAACTTTAAAAAACCATATAAGGTCAGCTGTAATCCTAACATATGGACAATTAGAACACCTCCATCACTTGACAGAGGGTTGGTTTGGTACACCGATGGCTCAAAGACGGATGATGGAGTAGGTGCTGGTGTATTTGGGGCAAGGCCCAAAGCGACTTTTAGCCTCCCATTAGGGAGGCAAGCTACTGTATACCAGGCTATTCTAGCATGCGTTCAAGAGAATATGAGAAGAGGGTATCACAACCACATTATTCACATTCTCTCAGACAGCCAGGCTGCTCTAAAAGCCTTGGATGCCCATCGTATAACATCCAAAATCACGATGGAGTGTCTGAATAGTATCATCAACCGCCAGGAACAACAGGATAGAACTTCTGTGGGTTCCTGGACACTCGGGAATAGAAAGCAATGAAAAAACAGATGAACTAGCGAGAGCTGGGTCGTCTAGAAGGTTCAACGGTCCAGAGCCAGTACTCAGACTGTCCAAAAAGGTGACGAAAACAACGATAAACAGATGGTCTCAACAATAACATCTTGCTCGTTGGCATACATCACCTGGCCAAAGACATGCGAATGAGACACTGGGCGATCCTTTCAAGGAACTAAAAACTGAGGTCCTCCAGCTGGAGCGCACTCAGCTAAGACAAGTAGTAGGACTTCTGACAGGACACTGTCATCTAAGGAAACAGTTGCAAAAAATCGGCAGTGACAATGGACCCATAACGTGCAAGCTTTGCGGGAAAAAGGAGGAAACAGCCTCACACATAATATACAACTGCATTGCACTGACACGCAAAAGACACAGTCTATTTGGGAACATACATAACGGGAACCCGCTCCCGCATGAACATCTTGGCAGAAATCTACTAAACCTAATAAAGGGCAGTGGACTTCTGTAACAAGGAAAGGGTGCACAATAAGCCAATAGGCTGCAGTGCAAACATGGTCGAATGAACAACCCCGCCTCAAACCAACCAACCAACCAAAACTTTGAGAAAACACCATATTAAGTTGATCTAATTGTATAACGGGTATAAAGGTATTTTTTAAAGCAGCGCCACTTTTTAGTAGGTAATGTTATTGACTTTATATTTTAGAGTTATAAAGTATTCGTTAGAAGCTTCAAAATGATTTGTCACAAGACCTCATTTTCCACTTATTTTTTTCGCAATATGGCTCCCAGCTGTCACCTGGACATTTAGGTCCGTCATTTATATGTTTAAAAATGCACACCTTGATCATACATTATATTATCGTTTCTAGTTTTATGAAAAAATACCGAACGGATCAGAAGTTGGAAGGGGGTGACAGACTTCAGACTTTAGGACTGCGTAGAAATTTGTTAAAAATAATTAAGTCTACATTTTAAGTTAATAAATTACTTTAATAAACCAGCAGAAACAAAAACCTTGTTACATCACTTATATACATTTTTTAAATTGGGTCCTGATATTTTAATATATTAATTTCAAAGCCAATGTTATTCCAATTTCACATTATAATTTAACCGTAATACGGCCCTGTATTTCTCAGAATTCGGTAAAAATAGTAAGCTCTACATTTTAAAATTATACATCAGTTTAGTAAAAGATAACTTAAAAATGTACAAATAATAAATGATCAAATGATTTAGTTATAAAATAACAATTTTTATATGTAAGTTGTTTTAGTTTTTTTCCTATTAAGATAAATCTAACAACGAGCAAAAACATCATTGGTAATTTTTAACTTTAATTGTTTTAAAATATCAGAAAAGCCTTAAGAACAAATAATTAAGTTGGTAGCAGATAATTTGTTTTTCTTAACATTGACGGTATGATGGTAAGATCCTTAATCTGCGCAAATGCAAAACATGCTTGCTCAAATGTATTAACCAACGACGTATGGACCAGGTTTGTTTACGTTTGAGCTGTTGTCATCAATACATCACAGTAAAAGCGCTAAAATTCGGTTTGCCAAATTTAATTTTTCCACTCTAAACTTACTAACCACAAGTAGTTGTTGGATAAGCTTCTATATTAAAGAGTTTTGTAATATAACTTTTTAAATAAACAATACATATATTTTTATCATTTTTAGATATAATAATAAAAATATATAATAAAAAATAATATAATAATAGAAAAATATGTTCAAATATTAGAAGATTTTTAAAAAAGCAAAATTCTGAAAATACGTGATTATTTGTTAATCCCGGCAACGCCGCGCGCCGCCAGGGATTTTTACTCCATCGTAAATAAAACATGAATGAAATCTTCCTAAACGCTTGTGGGTGACGCCCCCTTTGCTTTGTCATTTCTGTTGGTTTCTGTCATTTGACAATTTGGAAAGCAAAAAGTGATCAAATAAAGCTTATAAAGCGTTTTTTGTGTATTTTCTGGTGTTTGTTGGTGATTAGAAAGTGTTTTTAAAGACAATATGGGTAGGCAGTGCTTTGTTTGTAGAAGGGTAGACTATTCATTTCTGCACCTCACTTTTCACAGGTAAATAGAGACCAGCGTTGTTGGGTGCATACTATCGACCAAGGTCAAAAAGTAAGTCCGCCATTTTCATTTCTCGCTTCCCTCACCCCCCTTTGCCTATTAGGATTGTTGGCTTAATGTTTATCATAAAATTATGAATGAATCGCTGGGTCCATGCGTCGTTGGTATTAACATAGCGAATTTGATGAAATTTATTTAAAAATTTTACTATATTTCAGGTGCCATTCTTTGGATGCTCTTCCAACAATGGATTACCAAAACAGGCTGGTGCATAAAACTTCATTAAAGAAATGGTTTTTAGGAATATTTAATGGCAGTAGCTTAAAATCAAGCAATGCATCATTACGAAAAGCGGCTCTAAATGAATATAATAACCTACAGCCCGATAAGGAGAGTATAGTTTAGATAGTTAAAAAATTAACCTGAAAAAAAGTTAGTTATTAGCAGCAGGTTTGTAAAAAATGATAATTGTTTAAATAAGTTGCTAAATGCTAGTCGGTTTATTAAAGACAAGAACATATTTTGTAAAAAAATTAGGTCGTTAGTAAGTAGAACTAATTTTGACCATACAGTGTGTCTCAGAATAGGTGTTAAAGGACAAACAAACCAAAAATTTTTGAATTTTAAATTAAAATTTTGGTCGCATCGTCCAAAACTAATAAATACAAAATTTTACTTCAATTGGTATTATACAGAAAGAGTTATAACTAAAAATATGGAAAATGTTAAGAAGCTAACTACTTTTATTTTTTAAATAAAACAAAATTGTATTGTAGTAAATGTTATAGAGAATTGAATTTTATGTCAAAATGTGAAGTTAAAGCATGAGAGTAAAAAGTATGTATCTAATTGTCAATTGACATTGCAACCTAAATAATGGGTAAGAGGAAGCAAAATAATAAAAAAAAAACAGCAATTTTAAATATTTCTATAAAATTGGCTGCCTTAAGCCAAGTATTTTAAAAACTGTTAATGCATATTGTAAAAAAATGACATTTTTTTACTTTAATTTTTAACTTTAAATTTTAACATAAAATTTAATTCCTACAACATTTACTTATACAATTATGTCCTATTTTTAAAAACAAAGGCACTTTACTCTTGGTATTTTTTCATATTTTTAGTTATAACCCGCCCTGTATATTACCAATCGAAGTAAAGTTTTCTATTTATCAGTTTTGGACCATGCAGCCAGTTTTTCCAAAAAGACGTTTAAAAATTCCAAAATTTTTGGTCCATCTGTCCTCTTGTAACACCTATCCTGGGACACACTGTATTTTTACTGGATAAAATAATTTTTAAAAATAATTTGCTTTGGAGTCAAAAAGTTTATTTAAGAATTTACAAAGATATTTTTAATATTTTGTTTAAATTATGAATATTTTAAAAGCTGTTAATTTGCCAAAGGTTTACCTTTTGAGTTTTTTGGTAATTATCTAGAAACCGGCCGCAACTCCGATTTTGATGAAATTTGGTATTCGGGGGTTTTTAGGGGTGCTGATCACGAATCTTTTGGCGGTAACGTTTCGTTTCCAAGATATCCATCATCAAACTTGATATTTAAAATAACTTTATTTTCACCATATTCCCCCTTCTTTTTGCACAAATTCTGGATTATTAGTTAAAATGATTCACAATATTTGATTTTTACCTTTTAAAAACCTTATTTTTCTACGTATTTTACACTTTTTTAAATTAAATTGCGTAGCTTCACTTTTAATCGTTTTTAATTATGGTGAATGCGCCGGAACATTTTTGCCTTGCTTGCTGCGTTTTTACAGGGACCCTTCCCAATTTATTTGATAAAAGGTGTAAAATACATAAAAAACGGGGTTTTACAAGGTGAAAATCAAATATTGTGGGCCACTTTAGCTTTAACACGAATAGTGTGCAAAAGAAGAGGTATATGGTGATAATAAGGTTTGTTTAAATGCCAAATTTGATGATGGATATCTCGGAAACGAAACGTTGCCGCCAAAAATTCTTTCAGATTCGTGATTAGCGCCCCAAAAACACCCGTATAAAGATGGGTCCACATTTAATTCATTCTGAAAGCAATGCCGCCAAATACACAAAAAATGATAAAGTAAAGAAATCCTTTTGTGAACAATGATTTATTACAGCAAAAAATATTTAACCCGTCGAGTTTCTAGTACCACGCCACGTGCCACCGGTTTTATAGTAGGACGGAGGCGAAATAAGAGAATGTTTTTAAGTAGGTGATACGTGTTTTAGCAATGTATTTTTTAATATTTATCTAAAAATATGTAATCAGGCTCTGCCCGACGCTATGTGCATTCGAAAAGGTTTGTTTACTTTTACTTTATCATTTTTTGTGTACTTGCGGTATTGCTTTTAAAATTAATTAAATGTAGGTACTAAAATTTTAGGGTACGCTGAAATCTCACTTGTAAGGTTCTATGGATTTGTATTCTTTGATAAGAGTCAGAAAATACTCTTTAAAATTAACTAAATCAACTAAAAAAGCAACAATTTCACCAAGTTACGACTAAAATAACTACTTGAGATTTCCGTTTGAAATAGTCTTTTGGCCTGCCCGGACGTATCAAATAAATAAATGTGGACCCATCTATACCAAATTTTATCAAAATCGGAGTTGCGGCCGGTTTGTAGATAATTACCGTTTTTTTTTATTAAGATTATTACCTTTATTGTTACTTATCAAGGTATTGTTACGGTTCTTTTAAAGTGGATTATTTTTAACCGAAAATAATGAAACGGTTGTGTTTAGACTTACTTTTTTTTTTTGTTTTTCTTTTGTAACAAAATTTAAGGTGGTAAGGCGATTTAAAGAGTGCTTATTTTCGTTACCATTGAAGTTTTATATATGTTTTTATTTTCTTTGCCTTAAATTTTAGAAAAAAGTGTTGTTTTTTATTGTATGATATTTGTTAACAATTTATTCAGCCTACATTTTATTGGGATATTGCATATATTAGATAAAAGAAACATGGGATGTAATTTCATTGTTGGCTAAAAACACAGGATATGATTCCTTACCCCATTTGAGGAATAAAAGTTTGTATTAACATTTATGTCCTTAACCTCTTAACTTTTAAGCTACAGGGTGTTAAAGTTTTAAGAAAAAAATAGTATTTTTATTATAACTTTGAAACTGTTCGAGATATTTCAATGAAATTTGGCACGCACCCACTACGCTCCAATAGTATTTTTTTAATTTAGAAGGTTTTTAAATATTTCTACCAGTTGCGTCCGTATGGGATGAAAACTGAAGATTAAAAAAAGGTACGCCATTGCTTTTTTCAAAAATAAAAATTATATATTTAATCCTTATTTATTTACCAAACGTGCATCAAAACGGTTTTCATTGTTTTACGCGAAAACAGTACATCGGACAAGAAAAGATCCAGAGATCTTTGTTGCAAAATAAATAGAAATTTTAAAAATAATTTTTATTTTTAAAAAAGCAGTGGTGTACCATATTTTTTTAATCTTCAGTATACATCTCGTACAGATGCCACTGGTAAAAATTATTAAAAAGCTTTTACATTAAAAAATGCCCATTGGTGCCAAATTCCATAAAATTACTCAAACAGTTTTAAAGTTAGGATAAAATTACGTTTTTTTCCCTAAACTTAAACACCCTGTAGCTTAAAAGCTAAGAGGTCTAAGACATATGTTAATATGAACTTTTCTTTCTTAAATAGCCAAAAGAATTATATATATCCTGTATTTTTAGCCATCAATGTAATAACACCCTGTATAGACAGAGTTATAAAGAGCTATGTACCTTTTGCAATATAAAAATAGTTATTATATTCCGACGTGTCACAATGTCATTCTTATGAGTTTCAATTTCAGTGTCAAATTGGCATACTTTATAGGCCTGAATACTATAATTATTTCATTATAGTACCAGTACTATAATTTTTATAGGGGGTGGATTTGTAAAATATCGTAAAAACGATCTTCTTTTTATTATTTGTTATTCTTTGTGCTCAAAATTCACGTTCTGGTTAGTCTCTCCGCTACTAAAAATAGTTTTATCATTTTTTTGACGTGATAACGTCTTACAATTCGATGGAGCCGGCTGAGCGAGATCGCGGAAGAGGCACAATCGGCCTCAGCGTTCGGCAGCATTCGACATCTGTTTCTCTTCTACTTTAAGCGTCAACATTTACATGTTTTCGTCAAGTAGGAAGTACAGTGAAAAGTGAATGTGGTGTAAGTTGTTTAATTTTCTTTTGAAACATGCAACCATTCCATCAGTATTTTTTTATGACGTTGTCTCGTTCAACTATCGTCAGTAAACCGACTTTGCAGACAACCGATTTTTATTTCATTATTAGTCATTATTTGTCTCTAACAATGAGTCGCCAAGTTTATGCGTATAGGTTACGAATCACTTTGTATAATAAATAGTCTCTTAAGATGAAAAAAATACCGGTTATAGTTAAACCCGTATTTATTTCATTCTGAAAACGATTCCGCCAAGTACACAAAAATGATAAAGCAAATAAACCCTTTAGTGTGAACAATGATTTATTGCAGCAAAAATATTCAACCCGGCGACTACGCCACGCGTTACAGGTTTTATGGCACGCCAGAGACGAAATAGAAGGATGTTTTTAAGTTCGTGATACGTGTTTTTGCAATATTTTTATTTATTTATCTAAAAATATGTAATCAGGCTCGGCCAGAGGCTATGTGCTTTCGAAAAGGTTTGTTTACTTTATCATTTTTTGTGTACTTGGCGGCATCGCTTTCAGAATGAATTAAATATGGTTCTAACTATTTTCACAAGAAAAAGTGATCACATTTGTATACTTTATAGAAATGCAAAGCAAATTAAAACTTTATACATCACATAAGTCAATTGAAAATAGTTATTAGAATTAAAATTAAAAGTTTTGCGCCGTATGTGAATGATGAAACATTTTTTCCCAAAACGAATTCACACAGATATAAAATGGATGTCAATATTTAAGATATTTAGGTTAGGCAAATTAATACACATTGCATCTAAAATTTTAAAAATATTATAACGTATGTCCTAAAAGTTTTGGCACACAATATTTATCGGTTTTTTTTTAATGAAGAAATTTATTTAAACACTAACTAGTTATCATAAATTAACAACTCAATACTTAACTAAACTATACTATCGAATTATGTGGAGTGGCCCATTCTGCTCTACCAGACGCAAATTTCTTCGAATGTCTCTCATGAGGTCCTGGACGGAATTCAGTTCAATTTCTCTTAATTTCTCGTAAATTCGCCGTCTTAATTGTTCCTCATCTTGTGCTTCCCAGCCTCCATGATAAACCTTTCTAGACAGTACAGCCCAAAAATCCTCTATTGGGCGAGCCTGCGGCAAGTTTGGAGGATTATCGTTTTTGGGAACAAAAGGTATGTGGTGTTGTCGAAGCCAGTTTTGGGTATCTCTTGAGTAATGGCATGATGCTAGGTCTGGCCAAAACATGATATCGTCATTAGCATGATGTTCGCGGACAAACTGAAGCAATTTGGAAAGGCAGTTATCAATATAGCTCTGACTATTCAAAGCTTCACCCTCACTCTTCCCACAAAAGGTCGGGATACACCCCTGTTAGAAATTGCGCACCAGACAAGGATTTTATCTGCAAATTTCGCTTTATGTTTGTATCTAACATTGTCAGGGCATTCCTCTACGTTGTCCGTATAAAATCCATCGTTTCCCTTCATTTCAGAATTACTCAAAGTGAAATACTTTTCGTCATCTAAAATAATGATTTTTTCATTGGCAAAATGTACCCGCCTCAGTTGACGACAACATCTTGGTATACGAAGAAGCTGCGCTTGAGAGTATTTGGGGCACTTACAGCTCTTTCGATATTTAAGACCATTCCTCCTCAATTCCAACGATATCGCACTCTTAGAAGATCTGTATTGCCTAGCCAGTCTCCTCGTTGACATTCCAATATGGGTTTTTGCTCTTCTCACCAATCTCTCTGACCTCTGTGCGGTAAATGCACGTGGTCTTCCACTTTTGGGAGAGTCAGACATGGTATTCCCTGCTCGCACTCCGCTATTGTTCTATAAAGGGTTCTGCGTGAAATGTTTTCATTGTTCAACTTGTAGATAATTTTTCTTATTTCTAATTTATACGACATCTTAAAGCGAAAACTTCAAAATAAATAAATCTCAACTGACGGTAAATAAAGTAAATAAACTTTTGTTTTCAAAGGCAACTTGGTATTATTTTGTTTTTGTTAAAATTAAAGACAATGAGTTTTGTGCCAAAACTTTTAGGACATACGTTATGTATTACATCAATAGTTCTACAGTGTGATGCTTTATTTAACAAAACGAAACTAAATCTTTACGTATAATTTAGATATTCACAAGATTTTCAGTAGATTTTTTTAAATTATAAATACCCGTTACATGTAAAGTTTTAATTATTAAAAAATAAACTTGTCATAGTCATGAAAAAACAACTTTTTAAATTAGCATTTTATTTTAGCATTTGCTTAATTTTAAGCACAATTTATTATGTTTTTATTGTTACCTTTGTTTTTACGTAGTTCTATACCTAATTTTATCATAAAATTGAAAATGTTAAACGAAAGAGCTGTGTGTTTTGTGATATTTTACATAAAATATTTTATAGTAGCAGTTAGTACTCCGCTAAAAACACCGGGTACTAAATTATTTTCGTTGTATTATTACAATTCAGTTCTCAGTTATTTATTATTTTAATTTCGTGTATTAGAAAGTAAGTCTAGATACAAAAGGTTAAAATGTCAAATCTGTATGGTTTCTAAATTTCTCTGAATAAATTAATATAGTTGTTTTGTATTTGTGTTTGTGTTTCTAAACCGATATCGATTTCAAAGTTAATAGTAATTTTCACAATTAAAATGTAAATTTTACTTAAAATCAAGTATTTCTTAATAAAAAAAAAATACAAATTTAATAAAATTCGTCCATTTTAATGCATTCAAAACACAATCATGTTCCTTCTCGCGAAAAGAGTCATCAAATACTCATCCTCTACTTATGAGCGGCGAAGTTTAACACAGCAAAGACACCTTCAATCTTGTGGGCGTCACATTTGAAAGTAACCTTAACTGGCATAAACACATTGTATCTAAACCCACGGCAGCTTCAAAAAGCTTGGATTTCTCTTTCGAGCCAAAAGTATTTTCCTCTTTTAATTTATACACTTTATATGTGTCCAAATCCGACCTCCCTTGAATTAACTTTTTCATATCTGGGGCACGGCGTCCCCCACAACCCTAAGCATTCTTGATTCCATTCAAAGAAGAGCCATTCGTCTCATTAATGATCCTTCACTTACAGAAAGGCTTCCCTGTCTTGCCCATTGTCGGGCTGTGGGGATTTATCGCTTTTGAATAGGTACTTCCATGGCTTTTGCTCTGAAGAATTGTCCAGTATAGTTGCTCCACTCACGGTTCCTAACAGAGAAACTCGTGGTGCCGCGCGTATGCATCCCTATACGGTCCAACTGGACTGGCCCCGAACTTCCCACTTTGTTCGTTCTTCTATCCCTAGAGTTTCTAGAATGTGGATCCTGTTGCCCGCGGAGGTCTTTCCTTCCTCCCCAAATCTTCAAGTACTTAAGACCCGTGTCAACAAACTCAACAAACAAACGGTACGTTAGTATTTAGGCTTTTAGCCTTCGTGGTTTATCCAAAGATACAAAAAAAATGGGTCTAAACTTTTTTTCTGTCCCAGTTTTAAAATGTTCTTTTTGGAATATTTATTTATTTTAAATAATAGGGCATTACCTTATTAATAATAATAATCTGCAACAAAACAGTTTCAGCAATAAATCCAAAAAACATCCACATTAGGTACGTCACATGTACAGGGTGGCTCGAATTCGACGCTCATCATTGGGATTTCGGAAACCGTAAGAGATACAGGATCGGTTAAATGGAGGCAAAGTTGCGCAATTTGATGCTCAATAAAATGCCGCTTTGCGTTTTAAAAATTCCTGAGTACTTCCGAAGATATTCGAAAAAACCGGAATTTTCAATTTTGGTTTCTATTGTTTCTGGCTATATTTGTTAAGATAACTCAAAAATGAAAACACGTTTTCATGGCCACTTTTTCTGCTCTATAATTCAGTGTGATTAAATATTGAATCTGACGTTTCGGCTTCTGGCGACCATCATCAACTTAATTTTTTAAATACGGACCTGATATTTTTTTCAATTTAATTAAATCCTTTCATCACTCTTAAAACACTATATATCGCCACTTTGATATTTGCCGACGTTTCGTACAGAAAATTCCATCACCAGAATATTGCATATTTATTTCACCATAATACGGCCCTGAACTACATTTTTAGGTAAGAAGGTAAAAAAAGAATAAACTTATTACATATTCGTAATCTTTTTATTGCAACTCATTGATATCTAACAGCGGAAATTACTTTATTAACCGAAAATTTCATGAATATTAGACATAAGATACAAAAAGGTAGACAACAAATCAGCTTACATAAACAATTTGTAATACTATCTTGATGCCCATATTAAAATAAACATAATTTAATCACTATTATAAGTGTTCAAAGAGATAACCTTCCGCCTCGATGCATTTTCTTGCTTTGCTTTGTATTTTAATACAGCTCTGATTAATTGTTCTCGCAGGAATGGCAGCGACTTCCCTTATCAAATTTTGTCGTAGTACTTAAAGGTCGTGAGGTGCATTTTTAAATAAACGGTTCTTAAGATATCCCCAAAGGAAATAATCTAGGGGACTAAGATCTGGGCTCCTAGCGGGCCATCTTGCAAAAACCATTTATTAGGAAATATATGGTGTGCTGAAATTGAGCTTACTTCCCTTCCATTGTGGGCAGGAGCTCCTTGTCTTGCTGCCACCATATTTCTTGAAATACTGCCAAAGGTTGATTATCTAGGGCGTCTAAGACATCATTCCTACGTCAAATTTAGATATCGTTCGGAAGTTAATGTCCCTTCGTAAACGAAAGGTCCAGCCATTTTGTTCCTCCGACATACCAATCCATACATTAAATGAAGTTCTTCCTTGAATTCGTACCTCTATAGAAGAGCTGATAGATCTCCCACAGCTCGACGATGGGCAAGAGAAGGAAGTCTTTGAGTAAGTAAAGGATCATTAATAAGACGAACAGCCCTTCTTTGAATAGCATCAAGAATACTGAGGGTTGTAGGGGATGCCATTCCCCAGACATGAGAACAATATTCCAGAGGAGGTCGAATTTGGAACACATACAAAGTGTATAAATTGGAAGGAGAAGAAATACTTTTGGCTCGGAAAAGAAATCCAAGCTTTTTGAAGCCGCGGTGGCTATAGATACAATGTGTTTATGCCAGTTAAGGTTGATTCTCAAATGTGACGCCCACAAGGTTAAATGTGTCCCCTGCTCTGCAAAACCTGGCCACTCATAAGCAAAGGATGAGTGTTTGATGATTTTGTCGCGACAAGGAACATCGATTGTGTTTTGAGCATTAAATTGAACAGAGATTTTTGGCGTCCCAAGCCAACATCAATCGAGATCCTTGAAAGAGATATCTGCATCGCACCTGCAAAGCTATTGCTGGAAGTCGGGTTGAGGGTGGCTTGGGAACCTGAAAAGTGGAGTGAAGGGTACTATCGTCCAGCATAACCATGAATGGGATTGGTTGTGGAAGAAAGAGAAAGGTCGTTGATGCCAGAAGAAGAAACAAAGTTGGTGCCAGCACCGAACCCTGAGGCCCTCCAGCATTAATTTCGTGAAAGCTTGAAGAGTGGCCATCAACAATGACTGATATACGTCGATTAGAAAGATAACTGGAGGCAAGAGCAGAGTTTAGTTGGAAGACCATAGGAGGGAAGTTTATTAAAAAGTGCTTCATGCCAGACTTGGGCGTACCTAGATTTTCTTTTCATTGACTTTTATTTTCAAGTTATAACACAAATTAGGGTTTTTAAATGGAACACCCTGTATATTTTATCACCAATGAAAGCTGTCCTTGAAAACTATAAGAAATATTACATTTAATATATCTATTTTTTAATAGTTCGGAAATATGGTCATCATCAGGATTTTTTTAACGAAACACCCTGTATAATATATTACCGTTGCAAAGATATTTCAAAGAGGTTTAACAAAATACCACATTTAATATATTTATCTTTTATAGTTTTGGAAATATGACTAAATAAATCCAAAAAATAGTGATATACTTATTAAGATCAGGATGCTCATATTTCCGAAACTGTTGGAGAAAATAATTTTAAATGTGGTAAATTTTTAAAGGTCTTTCAAATGTCTTTTTAATGGTAATAAAATGTACAGGGTGTTTTATTTAAGAAATGCTATTTGATTATCGAATTCCGGACGATGGCTATATTTCCGAAACTATTACAAATTAAATATATTAAATGTGGTATTTTTATGGCTTTTAGGGAGACCTTTCTATTGGTGATAAAATATACAGGGTGTTCCATTTAAAAATCCAACTATGTGTTATAACTTTAAAATAAGAGTCAATAAAAATATGTAGGTACGCCACTGAATTCTACGTAAAAATCCCTAAAACTTTTCTTTTTACATTTTTTCTCTATCTTTTATATCAAGCGAGTTACAAGTGCCTGGCCAAATTGACAAAATTTTAAAAACACCCTGTATCTCCAAAACGACATCAAGTTGGCCATGATTTGCTTTTACCATTAAATTTGTTTTAGAAATTGAAATCGAGATTGCGCAATCAGATTTGTTCTATCTCTTTTAGTTTTCGCTATACTCTGCAAGGTCAACGAAAAAGCGCCACCCTGTACATACTTTATTTTGGAGCAAAATTACATTTTGGCCAATCCTCGTAGATGACTAACACAATTTGATATCTGATGATTGCATTTTCAGGTTTTGGACCATGTAAAACTTTTTTATAAAGAATAACTTTTTCCCTAAAATAATAAAATGAAAAAGTTTTCCATATAGTTCCAACTTCTATCAGACACACTGTACAAGTTAGTACTAGCAATATTAGTTTAAACTATTTTATGTTTTACCCATCTATTGTTGATCTGTAATACCTTAGAAACGGAATATGTTATGGTAGCAATAATACCTGCTATCACACCTAGGGCATTATAAGCGGGCATTATGATAATGCCCGCTTATAATGCCTAATGCTAATATGGAAATTTTATTGCTTATCCAATTTTATTTCTCGCACAATAAAGATCAAGTTTATACAAACATATGTATTAAAATAAAATCAATAACTTACCAGTTCCTGAAAATATGCCATTAAAACGGTTTCGGTTATTTGAAGAATTGCGTTCGCATCTTTCCAAATACCAAATATGCCATACTCCCGATCATACTGTTGCCTTGATTTAACTGGCAAAGATTTTCGGTCGCTTTTATGGCCTTTTTCTCTTATATTTTGTGGAATTTCTTCCATTTTGAGCAAATCGTTAAATAAAAAATGCCAACTGACTAACTGATAGAAACATCAAAGTCAAACTTAACACCAGTCATTATCTACTTACGTATACAGGTACAGGTGCAACTTATTTTTTTTATATTTCGAATAAATAATGTAATTAGTCATTGAAAAACTCTTTTTGGGTACAACATAAAGCATTGTATGCACCACGGGCTTTACTGGACTATAATGCCCATAAGGTCGAAAGAATGAGCTCCTAGCCTGAGTCCTAGTAACGCCCTTGATACATAAATAGCTATTAGGCCAATAAAAATAATTTTTGTATACTCAAAATGATATAATTTTAACCACCTTTGGTGAGTTGCATTCAAAATTATGCATTTTTATAGCAAATAACATTCTTACCTGGGAAAAACTAGGTGAAAAATTAACTATTTACTATGTTTTTCATTTGTAATGAAAATAAGCCTTTTTAATTATAGCAATTTATTAGGGTATGTAAATAATTCAACATATCAAAAAGTGGACAGATCTGTTATTGATGGTTTGGGAGATTTTATTACTTGGTTTGTGAAGCCAGTTTGTGTTTGAGGCTGTGAATATTATGTGCTTTTGAGGGTGTCCGGGAAAATGTGGGAAATCTCTCGCACACGTATGGAACAGATGAAAATAACACGACAAGTTCCTATAAAATTTTCCGTTTAAGCCCCCCTGCGGAGATATGATCCCCTAAAGGGGGCAGCTAGAAATCGATTTTTCGTGAATAACTTTTAAAGCGCTCTGTATAATTTGATAATATTTTAGTACGATGCATACTAGTAAAGACCTCTTAAAATAGTGCCCTTGAAACTTATGTCGCTTCTTTAGTTTGCCAGGGACGGACTAGTTTTCGCACATTATTGATAATATTTTTTACGCCCTGTATGGTGAAGACACAAAAAATATGTTTTTGGGTAGTTTAAACCTTTTGCTAAAAAAAGGTACTCTTGTTTGACATCGATAAAATGAGCCGTTTTCGAGTAAAAATTATTTTAACAATAAGAGTTTATTTTTGTTTAATAATACAATATTTTATTTTCGATGTAATTTGTAATTTTTGATTCAGTATTGAAGTCCTCTCGTAGCAGGTCAGGAATTTATTACTTGTACTAATTATTACTCGAAAACGGCTCATTTTATCGATGTCAAACAAGAGTACCTTTTTTTAGCAAAGGTTTAAACTACCCAAAAACATATTTTGTGTCTTCACCATACAGGGCGTAAAAATATTATCAATAATGTGCGAAAACTAGTCCGTCCCTGGCAAACTAAAGAAGCGACATAAGTTTCAAGGGCACTATTTTAAGAGGTCTTTACTAGTATGCATCGTACTAAAATATTATCAAATTATACAAAGCCTTTAAAGAGTTATTCACGAAAAATCGATTTCGCCGAATGTCTCTTCTAACTGTCGATAGGTAATTCGTCTGTTTGTTTCTATAGCTTTTTGGACGGCAGAGTGTTTCTTAGAACTACTTCACGCGGTCGACCTGAGCGGTGAGGCGTCTTCAAGCGAAACGAGCCCCGATGAAATTGTTTATACCATCTGTATATGGTCTCTGCAGATGGACAGTCATCACCAAGTATAGGCTTCATTTCTTCTAAACACTGTTCTGAGATAACCCACATGAAAAGTTGTGCTTCAAAAATTGCACGGCACCCGATGGTCGTCCACGACGCCATTGCGCCAAAAATCGCTGGAGCACGAACTGGCGCAAAAACTGATAGTTTACTAATAACTATGGTAGGACTACGACATGTCATGACAGCGTACAAACAAAAACATACAATGTTACTTTCCTGCACTGTTTGGTTACAAAAATATCTCAAAACTTACTGGAACACCCTACGTATATAAAAGTCCAATGACTAAAAAGCAAAAAACATAACAGCAAAACCTCGAAAACCTTCCAGTACGATTGTAAACAAAGAATCACGGAAAAAGGTCTACTAGTCACAAAATTTAGCTAACATAGGGTTAAATGGGATCGAGCGCACCTTATTAAAAGTTTATTTTCCTTGCTACAACAAAAGTTTTATCAAATCGGCGAGGAACACCTGGGATAGTTTTCTGCCGTTTTAAACGAATTTGTTCCTAATCCAGTATGCGATCTCATGCAAGATCGTTTAATAGGTAAGGTTGCATTCAACGTCACATAAGCGTACCGCACTGCTGGTCTCTTATTGGCGCCAACATAGCTGAAACAAGGATGTCTAGACGGATAATGCTATGAGAGGCGAAAGAGCGCGATAAGATATGCTAAATATTTAAAAATCAGCGGTAGTCAATCATCACTGCCATTTAGAAATAGGATAGAAAGTTGTTGCGGTAACGAACTGGAATTAACAAAGTATTTGTAGCAAGTATTTCTTTAATATTGACAAAAAGCACAAACCACACTGTTAAAACTTCATTAAATAATGAGCAAAATACATATGTGACGCATGGTTCGCCATGCTGGAACGCTTACGAGGCAACCTTACCTATTAAACGATCTTGGATCTCATGCACGCGACCTACCACAGAATGTGCAGATCTTACTGTTAAATTATATTAGGGGCAAAAACCAGTAAAATTATAAGCCTTTTTTAACCAGTAAAACTTCACCTCCCTTCCCTTGCAGCCCTTATTTTACACGACCTACAAGAAAAGTGATAGCAGAATTCTAATAGCAATACCATGTTAATATTGTTTTTCTAACTTAATGGGTAATTTCAAACATATATTTTTATACACATATACAGACTATAGTTGTTACGCCTCTTACGGTATGGTTAGGAACTTGAAAATAATTTTCAGATGTTTATAGTCGATTTCCTTAAGAGATTATTTTCTAATGTCTTACGACTATTACTTGCTACCTATCCCGCCTTAATGAAGTTCTTACTAAATGGGAAAACTTTACGAAAAAAATGCCTCTTCATAAAAGTCCTGCTTGATGAGAAAATACATTTCCACAAAATATTTAAAGGTTGGATGTACAACGGTTATTACATTAAAACTAAAGCTATTCCTAAACGTACCAAACTTTAAAGGGGTGATTTCTTATGTCATTTTATAAAGAAAAGTTTTTATAAACGTATGTCCGGAGTTGCTTCGTTTCTGAGATACAGGGCGTTAATTATTTTTTAAAAGTCGGTATTTTATAAATATCTTAAATACGAAGCCAGATACAAAAAAATGTACTTCACTAAAAGTTGTATTTTTAGTTGCTTTATACGGAAAAATATAAAAACTACATAAAAAGCCAGTGGCGTACATTTTCTCCTCAATAATATTGGCTGTTGTGCCCACTGAGACGCTACTGAACCCAATAAAGTCAATCTAGTTAAAGCCTTACAAGCGCTTTATTACATCAAACAAACATACCAAATTTCAACCAAATCGGTTTAAGGGTATTTAAGAATATTTATAAAATATCGATTTTTTAAGAAAACTTAAACGCCCCGTATCTCAGAAACGAAGCAACTCCGGACATATGTTTATAGAACTTTTCTTTATAAAATGACCATAAGAAATCACCCTTTAAAGTTTCGTGCCGTAGTTAGGAAATACCCTGTATATTAATTAGGAAAAAGTTTTTTTAAGCCACCCTGTACATCTAACATACAATTATTTTCTATGGAAATGTATTTTCTCATCAAGCAGGACTTTTATGAAGAGGCACATTTTTTCGTAAAGTTAATAATTAAAGAGTTTTCCATTTGGTAAGAACTTCCGAAGACACGCTGTATAAACCGGGAAATGTAAGTTCTGGATTATGTAAATAACCTTTTAACAGTAGACACAATAAATTCGACTTGGTGCATTTTCTTTATTACAATTTTTTTAACAAAATCGATGATGACTACAACTAAAACAATTAACACGCAAGTTGCAGACAAACAATATTTTTATTTTTAAACATTTAATACGGAATATCTTGAAAACGGTTGCTGTAGCAATATTAACTAAGATACCTTTTTTGTTTAGGAAATATGAGAGAATAGAACTTCTTAACTTTAGTTATAATATACAGAGGGACAAAATAGTTATGGCATTTTAAACATAGGTAAAGGGGTTGCAGGTGACTCCATCTACACTTCAAAACAAAACAGGTTTTGATTGCCCAGCCTGAAGAAGCCCCCAATACCTAATTTCTTATATAAATTTCTCTTAAATAAAAATAAAATGAAATGGAAACTGTACCCTGTATCTCGCTTATGATCAATTTTTACTAAGGTAAAATGGGATAGATCGTTGTATTTTTGGTTCACGGAATCTGTGGTAGCTCGCATCGCGAAGCGTTTCAGAGATACAGGGTGATTCTCGATTTTTTCACTTTGAAAAGGTCTCTGTAGCTTTGTTGTATACAGTTGGCGATAACCACTGCACATATACAGACACTTCTTTCCGTAGAATCCAGTGGCGTAGCCAAAAAATTTTTTTGAGCTGTCATTCTTTGACATATGATCCCAAACATGTCTTTTTTATTAGGGACACCCTATAAAATGATTAGGTAACTACATGGTTTGTTTTTTTCGATTAAAATAATATATCATAGTCAGGTGGTTTTTCCAATAAATTCTTTTACGTCAAATATCTGGAAAATTATGATTTTAAAGACGTATTGCGGCTTCTATCTGTTTTTTAAATTGTTTTATATTTTCTTTTAAAACAATACTGCCATCCCTCAACTCAGGAGACATTTCCGTAGAAAAAAACAAAAAATTAATTAATTAAATTTTTTTATTATTTTTTTATTTTTTTTATTTTTTTCTACGGAAATGTCTCCTGAGCTAAGGGATGACAGATTCCTTTTAAAACAAAAATATAAAACAATTTAAAAACAGATAGAAGCCGCAATGCGTCTTTAAAATCATAATTTTTCCAATATTTGACGTAAAAAATTTATTAAACCACCTACTATGATATATTATTTTAATCAGAAAAAACAAGCAATTTAATTACCTAATCATTTATAGGGTGTCCCTAATAAAAAAAAACATGTTTGGGTCATATGTCAAAAATGACAGCTCAAAAATTTTTGGCTACGCCACTGGATTCTACGGAAAAAAGTGTCTGTATAATGTGCAATTAGTTTTCTCGTATCTGTAATAACAACAAAGCTACAGGACCTTTTCAAAAGTGAAAAATCGAGAATCACCCTGTATTCTGAAACGCTTCGCGATAGCGATGATCTGTTTTTACCATAAATGTTTTCTCCAAAAAAGAGCTCGAGGATGGGGTATCGGATTTTAATATCTCTTATGGTTTCCAAGTTTCCCATAAGGGACAAAGTTGATATTTGAACTAAGCTTATTTTCACTATATTCCTCCTTCTTTGCAGACAATTCTGATTTAAAGTTAAAGTGTCACACAATATTTGATTTTCACCTTTAAAACCCTGTTTTTCTACGTTTTTTACATTATTTTTGCAATAAATTGCGTGGCTTTTCTTTGATAATGCGGCAACCATACATACACATAGAGCTTCATGGCACACTGGGATTGAAATGATTCAAAGTATAGCTATGCAATTTAATGCAAAAATAATGTAAAATACGTAAAAACGGGGTTTTAAGAGGTGAAAATCAAACATTTTGTGACACTTTTAGCTTTAAATTAAGAATTGTGTTCAAAAAGAAGGGGGAATATAGTGAAAATAAGCTTAGTTCAAATTTGAACTTTGATGATGAATATCTCGAGAACGAAACGTTTCCGCCAAATAATTCTTTCAGATTCGTGATAAATAAGTGCGACAAACTTCAGGGGGTGATTCTGCATGAAAAATAATGAGAGTTTGCTCTATAAACGTTTGTCCAAAAATGCTTCATTTCCGAGATACGGGGTGTTAAAGTTTTTCTTAAAACTGATTATTTTTTTATTGCTCTAAAACCGATCGAGATATGCAAATGAAATTTGGTGGGTTTTAAGAGGTAGTTATTACGCATTTTTTGACATGCAAATAAAAATTTTGTGTTCATCAGTGGCGCGCGTACGGGTAATAGTCTCAATTTTTTAAAGAAAAAAGTGGTACGCCACTGAGATATTCTAAATTAAAAATTATTTTTGAATACCTTGCTCAATTTGTGAAAAAATCTCTCTTGCCTTTTTTTCGTATGAGGCGTCGTTTTTATGCAAAAAAATAAAACATCATAAGCGGTATTTTTCTTTTCTTTTAATATTTTTTTTTATCTAGTAGGCTACTGTCAACATTTAGATACCTAATGTCAAATTAGCGTTTTTACAAGTTTCTAAAGTTATTAAACTTTTAGTTTTGGCTATAACATTATTGTTAGTTGGTTATTAATTTTACTTTTGCCGAAAAAATGGAAAATTATACAAATGCGGAATTTTCAGACATGCATTTTGTCTACGGTCGATGTAATGGAAATGGTCGGCAAGCTCGACGATTGTATGCTGAGTTGTATCCAGGACGTAGGGTACCCCATCACACACTATTTGCTCGTCTTCACCAACGTTTGCGGGAAAATGGTACATTTAAGAAACAAACGGCTGACTGCGGGCGTCCTCGAGAAGTACGAACTGTGCAACTAGAAGAAGCAGTTCTCGAGTTAATTGCCGAGTCACCTGAAACAAGTACTCGAAAAATTGCCAACATATTGAATGTAAGCAACTTCACTGTATTTAAAATTCTTAAAGAACAGCAGTTGTATCCGTTTCATATCCAACGTGTACAAGCTTTACTACCTAGAGACTTTTTTCCGCGCCTATTTTTTGCCAGTGGATTCTTCATCAAATCGCTCAAATTCCTAATTTTTTAAATGGCGTTTTGTTTACTGATGAGGCGAATTTTGGACGACATTGTATACGAAATTTCCATAACAATCACTTATGGGCTGAGGAAAATCCACATGGAATCTTTGAAGCTCATTTTCAGCATGAGTTTTCAGCAAATGTATGGCTTGGGGTAACTGATCATTATTTAATTGGTCCATACTTCCTCCCACAACGATTAACAGGCGAGGCTTACCTTAATTTTCTACAGGAAGAGTTACCTGTTCTTTTTGAAGAAATTCCTTTACAGTTAAGACACAACTTATGGTTTATGCATGATGGTGCACCAGCTCATTTTAGCATTAATGTTCGTAATCATTTAGATACTGTATATCCAAATCGTTGGATAGGTAGGGGAGGTACGGAACATTGGCCTGCTCGATCGCCGGATTTAAATCCCTTAGATTTTTGCATTTGGGGTTTTCTTAAATCATTAGTTTATTCCACTCCCGTTGAAAATGCTGATGACCTAAGGAATCGAATTATAGCCGGCTGTGAGACAATAAGAAATACACCAAGAATATTTGAGCGAATACGACAATCAATGAGGCGAAGAGTTGAATCTTGTATTACATCTGAGGGAGGTCATTTTGAACATTTGTTGTAGCTTTGCGCCTATTTAAAATGTTATTAGTGTTATATTCTGTAATTGTTTTGATTTAATGTAATTGTACGTATTAAAAAAATGAAAAATACCGCTTATGATGTTTTATTTTTTTGCATAAAAACGACGCCTCATACGAAAAAAAGGCAAGAGAGATTTTTTTCACAAATTGAGCAAGGTATTCAAAAATAATTTTTAATTTAGAATATCTCAGTGGCGTACCACTTTTTTCTTTAAAAAATTGAGACTATTACCCGTACGCGCGCCACTGATGAACACAAAATTTTTATTTGCATGTCAAAAAATGCGTAATAACTACCTCTTAAAACCCACCAAATTTCATTTGCATATCTCGATCGGTTTTAGAGCAATAAAAAATAATCAGTTTTTAAGAAAAACTTTAACACCCCGTATCTCGGAAATGAAGCATTTTTGGACAAACGTTTATAGAGCAAACTCTCATTATTTTTTCATGCAGAATCACCCCCTGAAGTTTGTCGCACTTATTTACTAACACCCTCTTTTCATTAAAAAATAAGGTGAAATTTTTGACAAAACCTCTTTTTTATTTTTCGCATACAACACACGACAAATCGGGACTCGTTTCTAGTATTCTTTGCTTTTACATTGGGACCTAGGGCCTATCTTGCTAAACTCTTTTTATCACTGTTTTGATCTAAAACCCAAATATTATTTAAATATGTATACTGATTAAAAATATGATTTTCTTGCTTTGGTGTGTTATATGCATCCAAAATAAAATCCTCTTCAAACATACCTAAGGGAGCTCCAGAAGAAATATCGGGAAATTTTTCCTTTAATCTATGTAAAAATTGTATGTGAGAGTAGCTTGTGTTTCTTTTCTTTATAAAGTCTATAATTTTTATCACAAATATGATTATTAGGGCTTTTGAGGTTTCTGTTTCTGTTTTAGTTGCTGCTACTTCTTGGGTTATATTATTGGTATACATTGCGTCTGAAGCTTTGGCTTTTGACGGGCAATACCCCAATAAACCTTTAATGATTTATGACCTATTGTTATTGGGCAAACCTATGAGTTCATAATGACAGGGGTGGGCCAGGTATAAATATCTCTTGAGCTTTGACAATTTATATAAATATTTCTGCTAATATTTTAGTTGTAGTGTTGAATAACCGTTTTTACTGTGCGTTTCGAAAAAGTTATTTTACGAGAATACATATAAGTATGTCGCGTCGAAATCATTTGTCATTAGATGCAAAACAGGTTGTAAAAAATGTGTATGAAACTTTAATCAGTAGGGGACTTATTAAACAAGAAGCTTTAAAAGAAACCTGTCTACTTACAAAATCTCCAATATCGTCGATAAGGGATATTATTAATAGTAGAAGATGTTGCACCTACTTTAAGTCCCAGTGTTAAAATTTGATAAAAATGTAATTACTAATATACCAGTTGAGAGCTGGAAAAATTCAGTACAGCACATTATAAAAATTGAGGACTCTTACATTTCTGTACAAAACAACATAAATCGTATTGTAATTAATCTCAACGATGACTCTGATAGTGAAACCGAATTAGATTTAGATATTTAGATAAAAATGTAATTACGTATAGATAATATAGTTATAAATTTATTTATAATTATTAAAACTTTGCATATATTTAATTTCTTAATGTAATTTTAAGATTATACCTACTAAAATAAACAATAAATTATAAATAGGAAATTTGCTTTTTTCACAAAAAATTCTGTTACATAAAAATTATTTTGACGTAACTAAGGACCTAACCAACTAAAATTATTCTAAATGTGTCAAGGTACAACTGCACTTTTTTCTGGTAATTTTTTGTTTCATCTGGTTTGGTAAAGTTGGATAAAAAAAAGTTTACACTGGGGTAATATTTCTACTATACAATTTTCCTTTATACCTACCTACGGAACTAAGCTGAAGCTGTAGATGTAATGGAAATTATGGTAATTTTCTAGAAACCTGCGGCAACTCCGATTTTGACGGAATTTGGTATACGGGGTTTTTTGGGGCGCTGATCAAGAATTTTTTGGCGGAAACATTTTGTTCTTGAGATATTCATCGTCAGACTTGAAATTTAAACTAATCCTATTTTTACAATATTCCTTCTTTTTGCACACAATTCTTAATTTAAAGCTAAAGTGGCACACAATATTGGATTTTCACCTTTAAAACCCCGTTTTTACGTATTTAACATTATTTTTGCATTAAATTGCATAGCTATACTTTGAATCATTTCAATCCCAGTGTGCCATGAAGCCCTATGTGTATGTATGGTTGCCGCATTATCAAAGAAAAGCCACGCAATTTAATGCAAAAATAATGTAAAAAACGTAGAAAAATGGGGTTTTAAAAGGTGAAAATCTAATATTATGTGTCACTTTAGCTTTAAATCAAGAATTGTGTGCAAAAAGAAGGGGGAATATAGTGTAAATAAGCTTATTTCAAATTTGAACTTTGATGATGAATATCTTGAGAACGAAACGTTTCCGCCAAAAAATCTTTTAGATTTGTGATCAGCGCCCCAAAAACCCCGTATACCAAATTTCGTTAAAATCGGAGTTGCCGCAGGTTTCTAGAAAATTACCGAAATTATATCCAGATTTAAATGGCCATATTTCCGAAACTATTAAAAATAGATATATTAAATGTGGTATTTTTGTAAAGCTTTTAAAAGACCTTTCTAATGATGACATAATATACAGGGTGTTCCATTTAAAAAAGTTTCCTTTTTCATTTTTCTTGAATTTTTGAGGTTCATTTTGTTTCTTTTTTATGCGCAAAAGATAATAGATAAAAAGTATGAAACTCCTATACAGAACGTTTTTTTCTATCTTTTTTGGTTATAGATAATAGTGGGTTGCAAAATATTAATAAAAACCCTGTACATGGAGAAGTTATTTCGTGTATAAATAGTGTTCGAACACCCTGTTTACTTACATTAAAACAAATTAAACATCTGTGAAAGTTTTTATATTGATTTAATAATAATAAATAAAACAAAAATAATCTTTTCGTAGCAATACTGCAAATCCCTGACTTTGTTTACACTATTTCTTTCTGTACCTGACACTGATACATAATTCAGACTAGTCAACAAAAGGAGATCTATAAATTTAACTACTGCTATCTTCGACCATCAATATATTTTGATTTCAAATTTTTAAGCGAGTCCCAAAAGATTAATGTAAAGATGGAATGGGGTGCCAGCCTCATATAGTTTGCAATCACTCCTTTGTAAAAACCGTACGTGCCTTCCAATTGAAACGTTTTGACGAAACAATCTGTTAATCCACTATAGAGCAAACCTTTACCATTGCTGTCAAGACCTAAAAATAAATACAGGGTGTTTTCTAACAACGGTACGAAACTTTAAAGTGTGATTTCTTATGTTATTTTATAAAAAAAAGTTTTTATAGACCTATGTCCGTAGTTGCTTACTTACTGAGATACAGGGCGTTAAAATTTAAGAAAAAAAATCAGTTTTTTTAAATATTTTTATTATGCTTAGGCCGATTTGGATACAATTTGGTACATTTATTTAAAGAAATAGGGCGCCTATTTAGCCCTAACCAGATTGTTATTAGTGGGACCATTGGCGTCGCAGTGGGCACCGCAACTTATATTATTAAGAAAAAAGTACGCCACTGACTTTTTTGATGTTTTTATATTTTTTTATAATTAAGCATTTAATAATACAACTTTTTAGTCTCTTGCGTTTTCTTCGTATCGTGCTTTGATTTTTGGAAAAAAATAAAACCACTTTAGGTGATACTAAAACGTCTCCATAAACAGCATGAAATAAAATCCAAAATTAAAAAATAAACAATTTTGACCTTAGTAGATAGTGAAAATGACGATTTTCAATTGACGATATACACGACTGCTGATTTATTTTAAAGCAAATAACTTTTTATTTTTTATTTTTTTACCATGTCCTCTATGGGAAAAAATTAAAGTGGCTGTAATCGTTTTTTCTCGAAAACGAAGCTAGATACAAAAAAATATAATGTGACGTTTATATTTTTGGAATATACATTTAGGGTCACTTTACGTCACTGGGGCAAATGTACCATATGGAACTATCTTCTTGGGACAATGAGACTGGTGGGTCATCAAACTAACTTTGCATTTTTCAAAAACCAACTTAACTTATTTGACTAATTAAATTTAGGCATACCCCCACTAGGGGTAGCCCGTACGGGGGCTGAACTAAAACTCTAACTTAATACTTGACTTCACTAACTATATCTACTCTCTTTCTAATTTCTTTCTCTCTCTTTAAATATTATTTATTTTCCAGTGTTTGTTTTGCATTTCTACGCGACCCAGTTTGTTTAATGTTTTTATTTTATTATTATAAGAGTAACCTAGAAAATTGTTTAATTTATACTTTTAAAACCTTGACACCTCACGTATATCTTTATTTAGCAAAATTCCCAATGTTAAGTAACCTAATTAAAATGTATACTTATTTTAAAATTCCCAAAAATGTATATTTTTAAATTCCCAAAATGTATACTTTTTTATACTAGGTGTTCACAATAAGAGACTAAAAAGTTGTATTAATTATTTCTTAATAATAAAACATTATAAAAACGTCAAAAAAGTCAGTGGCGTATTTATTATTTTTTCTTAGTAATAGAAGTTGCGGTGCCCACTGAGATGCTACTGGACCCAATAATAACAATCTGGTTAGGGCGAAATAAGTGGCTTATTCCTTTAAATAAATGTACCAAATTTAATCCAAATCGACCTAAGCATATTAAAAATATTTAGGAAAAACGGATTTTTTCTTAAATTTTAACGCCCTGTATCTAAGTAAGGAAACAACTCCGGACATATGTTTGTGGGAACTTTTATATAAAACAATATAAGGAATCACACCTTGAAGTTGTGTACCTTTGTTACAAGATATAATTGTATTTATCAATTGTCTATATCTAAATTAAAAAAATAAATAAATAAAAAAATTACCAAGTCTGTCTTATTGATTACTGACTAGTTTTTAAATTTTGGAAAATTAGATGTTAGTGTTGGAAGTTTTGAGTACTCTAACATGTTAAACCTTGGACCTTAGAATATGACCGGGATAACCCTTGCTCTGAAGCCGCTTGGCTTATTGTGCGCTCTCTTTTTACGTCTAGGTCATGCCAGCGAGGAAAAAATAGGGCATTTTGTTTAAAACAAAAAAAAAATAACTACGAGTAGTGCAAAACTGGAAAATCTGGCAAAAATATCGATAATAGTTGCAATGCTTTTTAACACGCTTTTATTAGCTTGGGTTGTATCCATCTATCTATCTATCTATTTATGTAACGGAACTTTGAGCCTAATTTTTACCAACTCCCAGCGATTCAATTTCTTTGAAACTTTGCACACGTATCAAGGACCGATGACAATGCAATAATTTAAAAACAGTATCCCGTTATCCTGATTAGGACCGCCAGGATAAATAAATTCCTTTACAGATCCTGTGTCCTAATACTACTCTTAACAAAATGACGAAGGAATTATTTAGTGAATAAACTGGAGCATTTATTTTTAAAAAACTAAAAAAACACGCTTTTATATGCAACCGAACTAAAAATTAGAAAATAATTTTTCATTACAAAGAGTTTGTCACTTCAGAATAAAAGCGTGGGGTGCTTAATATATTAAATGTTATAATTATTCTATTTGCAAATATCTATGAGGGAAAAGTTATGAAAAAATAGTAAAATGTACCCCACGCTTTTATTCTGAAGTGACAAACTCTTTGTAATGAAAAATTATTTTCTAATTTTTAGTTCGGTTGCATATAAAAGCGTGTTTTTAGTTTTTTTTAAACTATTATTTATTACTAAAGAAGTATAATGATCAGAGAATATACAAACAATAATTATTACTTTAACTTTTCTTACCTTGATTGTACAGTCTTGTTGAAACTACATCAAACGGGTTGATAAAAATCGTTTGAATAATACCACCGAAAATACTGGCAATAAAAGATGTAAGTACGGGCGAACTTCTAAATATATCATATTCTTTAAGTTTATCTTTGGACATTGCAAATGTAGTCAGCTGGGCCGAAGATCCTACAATGGCTCTAATCATTGTTCCACTAGCTCCTCTCCATAAACCAACTAACTACAAAAGTTAAAGATGCAGGTAGGTCATTTTTTTTATCTTTGGACAATCCACGAAGGCAGAAAGCCTAAATACTAACGTACCGTGGATGTGTTAAGCAAGGTAAGAGGAAATTTGTTAACACGGGACTTAAAAACTTGAAGATTTGGGGGAGAAGGAAAGACCTCCGCTGGCAGTAGGTTCCACAGTCTAGAAACTCTAGGGATAAAAGAACAAACAAAGTGGGAAGTTCGGGGCCTGTCCAATTGGACCGTATAGGGATGCATACGTGCGGCACCACGAGTTTCTCTGTTCGGAGCTGCAAGAGGAGGGACTATACTGGATAATTCGTCGGAGCAGAAGCCGTAAAAGTATCTATAGAAAAGCGATAGATATCCCACAGCTCGACGATGGGCAAGAGAAGGAAGTCTTTGAGTAAGCAAAGGATCATTAATAGGACGAACAGCTCTTCTTTGAATGGCATCAAGAATGCTGAGGGTTGTAGGGGATGCCATTCTCCAGACATGAGAACAATATTATTCCAGGGAGGGTCGAATTTGGGACACATACAAAGTGTATAAATTGGAAGGAGAAAAATACTTTTTGGCTCGAAAAAGAAATGCAAGCTTTTTTAAGCCACAGTGGCTATAGAAACAATGTGTTTACGCCATTAAGGTTATTCTGAAATGTGACGCCCACAAGATTGAATGTGCCCCCGCTCTGCAAAACCTGGCCACTCATAAGTAAAGGGTGAGTGTTTGATGATTTTTTCCGCGACGAGGAACATGATTGTGTTTTTGATGCATTAAATAAAATAAAATAAACAATAACAAGCAATAAAAATTACAAAGTGCTGTTATGAGTGATGTTAAAATTATTTGAAGTTAAATTTGGTATAAGGATAATTTTTTATTGTTAATACGAAATTTAACCTAAAATTATTTTAACATAGTAGGAGATAAATAAACACAAATTAATGGCTTTATTTTTTAACTTTGAAAGGAACACAAGCAATTGTTTTTACAACAAATTCTATTTTATTTTCTGTTTTCATGGCAACTACGATGAATTGCGACGTACGCCATTAAGTATTAAAAAGATTATTTACCTACATAGTCAAATTAAGTAAAGTGTCGTAGTGTTTTACATTGTTGGATTCGCTTTCAAAAACTGCATTTGAAAATATTATAAATGGTCCTATTTTGGTTTTGAGCTAGGGTAAAAAAATGAAGTTTAGGGCCCTCTAGTAAAAAAGTTTAAAAAGATAAAATGGATTTCGTATTTTTCTGAAAGTAAGTAAAGTAGGAGGAGTGATTTTAGAATGATCATCTCTCCTCCGTGGCGCAGTACCTCCTCCGTGGCGCAGTGGATAAAGCTTTGATCTTCGAAGCCAGAGGTCGACGGTTCGATTCCCAGCGGGGGAGACATATTTAGGTAGTAGTTATTTAAAAATAACGACCGTGGTGGCACTACCGCGTTGTCTAAAAGGTACTCTGAAATGCATAACTGCATGTTTCAGTGCTTGGACAACGTTGACGGAACAGGGGGAACGATGGGTAAAACATCTAATAACGCGGCACCCACGGTACTCTGGTATTTAGGCATATGCTTTCGTGGGATGTCAAAAAGATAAAAAAAATCATGGTCCTCTGGGTAAAAAATTAAAATTTAATTTAAAAATAAATTTTACCGAAATTTGTTTTAAAAATATTATATTTTGAACAAAGTTTCGTCAGTATCGATAAAGACATAATAAATGGCATCCAGAAAGAGACCTCATGGGCACCCGGTACATAAATAAAAGTTCTACTTCGCTTCGTTAGGGAGATATAGACCTTTAAACTTAGAATAAAAAACTTATTTTAATTATAACTTTTAAAACTGTTGCCACAGTACCTGTAATATTTGGGCAACTAAATTACCCTACACAAAAGCCGGCTGTCCATGAGAGCGGTTTTCCGCCCGCGTATTGAAAATACGCGCAGAAAATCCGTTGACACGTCCATTGTAGCGGAAATTATTACAGCGTTTTGTTTTGAATTTGGTGATTTTTGTGAAGGTCACTATAGATGTCAATCATAATATCTGTCTGTGGGATGGCAAATGGATTGGATAATGGATAATAATAAATCCAGCAAATTAGGCAACTTTGGTTAATAGCTTGTCTTAGTCTTTTATTTACCACATACACTTTTTTTGTTACCTATTTAACTTAGAGTACAAGCTAGATGCTCGCCTGCAGTTATTGGCTCACGAACTGTGTGGGACTTGCTAATAGTTGACTCAACTTTCTGTAACAATTTGTCAAAATGCTCCTTTGACATTCTTAAATAATTGAAGTGTTTTTCATCATCATGTTGTCTTAACTCCTTTAATAAAGTATAATATTGGGTATGAACTTTTCTTTCTAAAAAATTTTTCCAACCCAAAACCTGTGCCTCCATTTTTGTCTTTTTGGTCGTATTGAATGTAGGATAAATATCTTTTTTCGCCAAATATTATACCGAAGTAAATAATTAAAAAGTGTAGTTAATGTCGCCCATAACACTTCTTTTATTTAAAATGGATCTTTAACGTCTCGTCTTATCTTCAAGCAACAACTTATCAAGCTCATCAACTTGTTTAACGTTATAGTTAACTTGAAAATTCCGCATAATCTAGTGGAAAACGCAAAAAGTTAACTTCATCTCAACTTTTTGCGGATCCGCGTCGATAATGGCGGGAAAAGCATTTAAATTTGCACTAACCAATTACAACGCTGAATTATCATCCGCGAGCGGAAAACCGCTCTCATGGACAGCTGGCTTAATGCCTTCAATAGGTAAAAGGCTGTTCAGTAAGTCGGGGTTGTAGAGGGTGGGACGATTTGTTTCCGGTTATTGTGTAAATTTTTGACAGAAATGACAAATTTGACATTTTGCTGTAACCATGGGCGTTCTTCTTCAGTAGAGAGCGCAGCTACAACATTTGTATTTAAAAGAAAATTAACTAACTAGAACTTTACAATATATTGATTAAATATGGTATACCTTTTTATAGAAAAAAGATATATAAGGAAATCAAATGGTAAAAACTAAATGTCAAATTCGTCACCTCTGTCAATAATCAACACAAGTATTTTTTTTTTTACTTTAAAGGTCAATGGGCCATATGAATAAAAATAAGCAAATGCTTATACTTGGACGCTGGCTCGGCTGAATTTATAAAGCGGCAAATTATACGTATTGTTTAAGTGTGTACTCGATGAATACCCGCTTCATAAATTTCACTAAGCGAGCGTCCAAGCTGATGACCAAAAATTTAGCATTGTTCTGGGTGTCTATAGTGAAACTTCAATTGTCTTTGGTATAAGCATTTGTTTCTTTTTATTCATATGGCCCAATAACTCACTAACAAAGCGCCTTAGTACTAACATTTTTGTCTTACTCTATCACCCTGTATACTATATTTCATAATAATAATACGTGAATGGTAATAAAACATGAATTATCACTATTTTTCTTACCCCATTCTGGCGATAGATTGATACAAAGGCTTCAAATGCACTTTTGTGTCCATGCTGATGCCCTACTGCAATTATTTGTGCAGCTTGAGACTGAAGCTGGGTTTTTACAAGGAACAGTGGACTTCCAACAAAAGCTCCAGTACACCCGGCAAAAGCACTTGTAAGAGCACTTTTATAAAATATAGTCTTACCATTTTTATCAGTTATCATACCATAGTTGTCTGCCGTTTGATATAGCCCTAAAAATATAAAAAAATCAATACTATCATTGCGATTTAACAGGAACAAGAACTGCGACTTAACCCATCAACTACAACATAAACTTTTTCATACATAAACGACACTCTTTCCGCGGTCTTCGAGTAGTGCGGTTCACGTTTACGTAGAAGTCTACATAGACTTCCCGGGTAGGCGGCTGAAGGCGTCGTACGAGCGATGCTGTACCCTTGGGGATCGAGAAAAGATTCACGCTAAATTGGGGCTTTTTTCTTCTGGGGCTGGGTTTTTACATTTTGGTGTTGAACACATGGTGTCTTCGTATGGTCGAGGAGGTGCGCATGCCTTGCGGAAAAGCGTCAGTGGTGAAAGTGACGGTTATACGCGATACCAGTAGCAGCCCTTGGCTTGACAGCCACAAATTATGCATGTTCAGGAGTTCATCACTGTTGTTGAATGTTAGAAGTGTTTCTTATTCATATACTAGGAAAGTCTGGGAGTTTCGAGCTCGATTATCCAGATTTTTACGGACAAAGCCGGGAAAGCTTATAAGCAATAGCTTATATGACCGGAACAGGAGAACTGGCGAGTTGAGTATCAGAGCCATAAAACAAAGAGATAGATAGATACATAAACGACAACAGGGGTCGCATACGACCCTATGAAGAATTACTGGTATTTTAAATATCAAACAACCTAAAACCTATCTATTTTCTTTTTGTTGGTTGTTGTGTAATTTAACCAATGATTTTTTACAGGAGATGAAAATTTATTTTTGCACATATTTGTTAGATTCCCATAATTATTCTTAAAAGCATTACTTGAGTGCACTAAAGCATTAAAAAAGGTGTAGAGTGCCATCTGTAACCACGCACTGCTTCCATTAATTACTTCGTTGTAGATGTGCTAAAAGTACTTTATCGTCACGATTTATTTTCAGTTGGTTTATACAATATTTCGACTGCCTCCACTTCCTTTTCTCCATATTCCTTAAATTCACTTCCAATATTACTTAAGTCATAATTATTATTGTCAATACTCTTATTACTTTTTTTATGTCGTCTTTTAATCTTTTTTAGTTCTTTTTAACTTCAGTATTCTCTTTTAATAGACAAGTTTTTTTTATTGCGCAAACAACAACACCCCAAATACCTATAACTCAGGCAACTTCTGCGGCATACGTAATTTGCTGTGGTAATAGTAACAGCCAAGCTATAAAGGTAGGTGTATCAGCAAGATTATAATACAACTTTTGCAAAAAATATGTCCAAAATATTATTTGGTGGGGTCACGGGCGACCCCGTGTTGTCGGTTAAGTCGGTTCCAGACACTAAGTACTTAGGCAAATATTAAAACTTCGTACTTCGGAGAAATAATTTTCAAGTTTTAGTTGACTTCCCATACCACTTTGTACTTCGGCAAATAGCAAAGGCTCGATTGTCGGTTTTAAAATGGACATAGGCGCGGACGAGCAAGCCGTTGTTGCTGCAGCTTGCATAATTATGTGTTCTACAGGGTTTTTATTTATATTTTGCCACCCACTTTTAACAATAACCAAGAAGGATAGAAAAAGAAATATTGTATAGAAGTATCATACGTTTTTATTTAATATCTTTTGAGCATAAAAAAAGAGACAAATGAACATCAAATCTTGAGAAAAATGAAGAGGTGAACTTTTTTAAAATGGGACACCCTGTATATTATGTGACCATTAAAAAGCTTTGCAAAAATACCACATGTAATATATCTATCTTCAATAGTTTTTAAAATATGAATACTTTAATATGAAAAAGAGTAGATAATATTTCCATTATACCTATCTACGGCACTAAGCTGAGACTGTAGATGTAATGGAAATTATATCCAGACTTAGATGGCCATATTTCCAAAACTATTAAATATAGATATATTAAATGTGGTATTTTTGTAAAGCTTTTGAAAGATCCTTTTAATGGTGATATAATATACAGGGTGTTCCATTTAAAGATACCTCTTCTTTTTTCTTCAGATGTTCATTTATTTGTTTTTATGCTCAAAAGATAATAGATGAACAAGTATGAAACTTTTATACGTTTTTTCTATCCTTCTTGGCTATAGTTAGAAGTGGATGAAAAAATATAAAAGAAAACCCTGTATCTGGTTAAAAGAAAATAAATTTAAACACCTAAAAGAAGATGGTGGATGTTATCTTTAAATACAAGTCGCGAAAGGTACGTTAAATTAAAATGTAGCTTCTATTAATTTCCTTAAAAGAGATTGCTTTTGGTGCGTATTTTTAAACACTTTTTTTAGTTTTTAAAGTAGGCTTTACATTCACCTGTTACGATAGTACAAAGAGCTACGAGTACAAACAGGGTTTAATTTTTTTTCAGATACAATGGTATGGACATGTTACAAGACTTGATGAAGGAACCATGTGGCAAATTTGAAAACTTTGCAAAATATCTGTAAGGGATTTTGAGAAGGTTCTAAATAAAATAGGCCCTTTTATTTAAAATGGGGTAAAGTAATGAGAAGCGCTATTCTCGCAAAGGAACGGTTAGCTGCGACTTTGCGATATATTTGGCCTCTGGAGACAGCTTTGTAAACCTCTCTTATCTGTTTAGGATTTCAAATTAAATAATATCTGATATTGTGCACGAAGTCTTGCAGTTTGCACTAAAACATTTTTAAATATTTTTCCATGCATCGTAAATTGGATTTTTAGAATTGCAAAATATATCTTTTTTTAATAAAGATCCAAAAATTAATTTGCGAAATCGCTGTTCCACTCTATTATTAAACACTTAAGCACAAATTGGTACTGCACTGATCAGACAAAATATTAACGAATGTGCATCGAAGCAAGAGTGAAGTATCTGGGATCTGCCAACGAACGCAATTCGCCGAACTTCGCGTCCTTTGATGTGGAGTATTTTACCGACAGTCGGCAGAAAAAACTTCGTAATACGGCGAAATGCGAATGTTGAACAAAGTCAAGGTTAGTTTATATTTATACGGTTGCGACACATCCTCAACTTTTAGGCGGTTCGAGGTCGGGGACGCAAGGAAGGGCACTCCACCGAGAAAAGTTGGCAAGACTGGGTAAAATCAAAGCTGATGATCAATCCAGTGGCGTCTAGAATTTGCGCATTTCATTTTGCATTGTTTTGGAAGTGATATTTGGTAAAAGATGTAACTCCAAATGTTTCTTATTTAAAGTAAAAGAATTTACAACCTAATAATAATTAAAAACTGTTATGTAAACGGTTGTTCTACTAATACAATAAACTGTATATCTCCGGCACTGAACAACATGGCCGAAAAATGGGAGATGTGACGTCATAACACGTCAAAGCAATATGGCCGAATGTCGCGACCTTATATAGACCGACTTGGAAGTATGGTCTTCCACAGGCTCCACGAAGTTTGGCGAATGCCGAATGTTCGCCGAAGTTCGAAAATACGGGTACTTTACTCTGAAGCAAAATTTTTATTTATTAAATTCCTCGTTTACTACCAAAAATAATATTTCTGATGGTTTTATTTTAAGTTAAGACCATGCAAAACTGTTTATAAAGATTTTTTTCGTAAAATTTATAATAATAGTTTTTATATGGGGCCGACTTAAGCAGACAGACAACATAAAAAAAAATATTTTTAAAATAAGCGTTTTAAAAGCGATATTTTAATGCAGGGGTGGCCAACTTGTTTAGGCCCAAGATCGACTTTTCAGTGACGACACCCAGTGCGATCTACCAATGTCATATTTCGGCAAAAAAATTTTTGAAGAGCAAAAAAGTCCCCACCCTGATTTTGTACTTTTTAACAGTGTCCTAACTCCCATTGTCTTCTTTCTTTTTCCTATAATACTTTTAAAGAGCAAAAAAAAGAAAAAGATTTGTAACTACCGCCCGCCCTTTCTGCCCTTTCTCCGACTTTCCGCCTTTCATTTTCACACTTTTTCCGCCCCTGCAGTGTTACGCCCTGGTGCCTTGCACCACCCGTTAGACTCGGCCCTGGTTCTACGTATTTATATTTTTGACCTTGCTACGATCGACTGGACTGATAGTCGCGATCGACGGGTCGATCGCGATCGACCGGTTGGCCACCTCTGTTTTAATGTAACTTAAAAAACTAACCTAATCTTATACAATTTCTAACACCATGAAGTATCATAGCAACTCCAAGACCTTTCTGTAGACCCTTAAGACCTTCGTTTTTTGCCACCACATATGCAGCATGAAAAACATTTTTGTAGTAAACAGCATGTTTCCCTTTCGCTCTAAGTTCACCCTGTAACTGCATTCTAGTCTTAAGTACATCAAAGGGGTTGCTAAATATACAGGCTCCACTAGCTGCCAATCCTCCACATATAAAATCCATGGTGATTGTCGACTAATCTAAAATAGAAGAAATAAAAAAAAATTATTACCAAAATTTAAAAACCACAAAACCCGGTATACAAACATGTATCGTGGTTTTAAACCTTTTATTAAGAATGGAACGTAACTATGGTAACTGGGACTCTTTGTTTGACCTTCGGACAGTGCGGACGTGCGTAGAGGACTAAAAGTTCTTCCCGGAGTGGCGGCTAGAGGTGTCGTACGAACGTTTTTTACCTTCGGGGATCAAGGAAAGATTCACGCTAAATTGACGGCATCTTTCTTCTGGATCTAAGCGCTGTGAGCGAAGATTCCTATAAGCTGATGGTATCCTGTTTGGTGGTGAACACGAGGTATTTCTCAAATGGCGGAAAATAGATGGGCGTGCCATGGGAACTGTCAGTAGTGAAAGTGAAGGTTATACGTAACACCAGTAGCAGATCTTGGTTTGACAGCCGACAATTTATGCATTGCATCGATTGTTGAATTGTTTGTTTTCTTTTGGAATTTCTGGGAGCTACGAGCTCGATTATCCAGATTTTCCGCGGACGAAGCCTTGGAAAGCATAGTCCGGAAGGGGGAGAGTGGTGGATTGGACCTGAAGGGACCAAAACCAAGAAAAAATAGAGATAGAGAACTATGGTAACTACTACAGTGTGAACAGCTGAAAGACCAAAATTACCTGATATATTAAGGTTTTCCGTCATCATAGCAACGTGGTGGACTAACCAGAATATTTCAGAAATGTCTGGTAAATTATTTTAATATAAGATGTAAGAAAAATTCCAAATGGTAATGGTTAAAAAACCGGATGCATCGCCGATATTATAGAATTTTTAGTCGGACTTGTTTCGTTCTCAAGATATTAATTATCAAACTTGAATAGAAGACTAACCTACATTCACCATATTCCCCCTTCTTTTTGCACGCAATTCTTAAGTTTTTAACATTCAATATTTTATTTCCGTGAAGCTTCATTTTCAATCATTTCAATCGCAGTAGTCTTAGCGCCGGCCGCCAAGGCTACTGCAATTGAAGCTTTACAGTTTTATGGAATAACTTTTTTCCCAGGGAGCCGTCTGCATGTCTGGTGGCACTGCAGCCTGAAGGCTTATTGTACCAAACTCCCGTTTTATTGTACCCATTCCAGTACCCTAGTTCCTTGAAGAAGGCGGTATAGGTCTGCTGGGTGCGTACCATATGTTTCCGGGGGCACTCTAATATCCCCGAAGATTGCCTGTCTTTTGTGATCCAGTGCCTCCCACTCTGACAGTATGTGGGATACTGTTTCGGTCTCTGCTCCACATAATCTGCAGTCCAGATCTCCGTTGTATAATCCCATTTTATTTAGGTGTTCTTTCACTGGAGCATGTCCGGTGAGGAAACCTCTGATCGTTCTTAGCTGATTCGTACCCATTTTGAGTAGTTCTTTAGCTCTTTTTGTGCATGGTTCACTGATGTATATTTTCCCATGCATGTGTTGAGGAAGCCTTTCCCAGTGCAGTCTTTGCTGGTCCTTTACCAAGTTTTGTACCGCACTCCGGAAGGTACTCTTTGGCACTCCAAGGACTGGTTCTGGCCCGACGTATGTCGTGGCTGACCCCTTCTAGCCAGTTCGTCTGCGTTTTCATTGCCTCGAATTCCGCAATGCCCTGGCACCTACATCAACCTCGTGTTGTTGCGTTCCGCCAGTTCCCTGAGTTCCTCGAGGCATTCTAGTACCAGCCAAGACGATACCTTGGGATTAATTAGTGCACCAAAGGCTGCTTGACTATCCGTATGGAATAACTTGGTAAAACAAATAAAAAAATGGAGTTTTCAGAGATGTTAATCAAATATCGAATGCCAATTAAGCTTTAAATCAAGAACTGTTTGTAAAAAGAAGGGAAGTATATAGTGAAAAAAAGGTTTTTTTTCAAGTTTGATGATGGATATCTCCGACTAAAAATGCTTTTAGATTCATGATCAGCGCCCCAAAAAACCCCGTATACCAAATTTCATTAGAATCGACGGTGCGTTTGGTTTGTTAACAATTTCCTCAGAAGCTTTTGTAAGTGTTAAAGGAACTTGGAAAACTTTCTACAGTTCTATAAACTAAACACATTTTCTTAACTAAAAAACGTCTATATAAAATTGTATTACATTTACCTATAAAGTAGAATTCAGCTGAGAAGAAGCCACAAGCGTCATAGAAATAAAGACGGCAATCAACTATTTCTTTCTAATCGCGTCGTTTAAATAGAGTTCGAGCAACAAAAAAGGGAACAATTTAAAAGTGAGACAGAACTGATGACTGCGTTGCTTCTTTACTGCTGAATCGCAGTCTATGTGAGACAGTATACAGGGTTTTTATTTATATTTTACCACTCACTTTTAACTATAACCACGAAAAAACGTCTATCTTTTGAACGTAACAAAATGAACAAATGAACATCAAAAATGGAGAGGTAAACTTTTTAAATGAAACACCCTGTATATTACGTGACCATTAATAAGGTCTTTTAAAACCTTAACCAAAGACAATGCTAAATTTTTGGTCATCAGTTTGGACGCTGGCTTGGCTAAAGTTATAAAGCGGCAAATTATACGTAGGTACTGTTTACGTGTGTACTCGATGGATACCCGCTTTATAAATTTCACGAAGCGAGCATCCAAGCTGATGACCAAATATTTTTAGGCTTAGGCCAGACCGCACGTGGCAAGCTAGGAGGAACGATACTAGGCTGGGAGGTTTGATGAGATACTAGGATACCACACTGGCCACATCACAGTATAGTTAGTAGGATATGCTACTAAGTATAAGTACTCTGAATACAGTTATAACGTAAAAAAATTCCACTTTCAAAATTGGTCAAAAAGATATTTCTATTAGAAAATTCTAAGTTAAAATTTGATGTATTATATTATGGACACAATCGGACATGTTGGATACACGATATTAATGCTGTGAGAGCTACTTGTGGCGAGTTTAATCTCCTATACAAAAACTACGTGACTATGACGACAAATTTTTTGCCTATTTACGAATGAAAAAGGAATCTTTTGATTTATTGCTAAGCAAAATCGATACTCATTTACAAAAAATGGACACAAACTATAGATGTTGTATATCACCATAGGAGCGACTTGTTGTGACATTAAGGTAAGTAAAATTATACTATTTGAAACAGTTCTATTTATCTTTATTAATAATATATAATAACAATAATGTAATTATTGTTAGGTAGGAAGAGAGGGAAAATGAGTCCTGATAGATCTACGTTGTCTTTGGTGTACTTGTTACGGCTCCCAGCACTTCATAAACGGGGCCTAATGCTTCGGAGCTGATAGGTTGAGAAACTTGACCACTTTTTCGTGTATTTTCGTTTTTTTCAACCTTCTCAAGTTCATCTAAAATTAAATCCTGGATTTTTGAACGTAGTCTTAGCTTCGGCAAAAGTGGTATTTTCTCCATATATGGCAGAAGGCTTTGAAAAAATAGCAAGTCATCACAATCCTTTTCACTTTCTTTTAATAATATATCAACTTTTTTCCTTTCGAGATCTAAAAGCTGCTCGTCACGTTGCGAAACAGAAGAACAACCGAATTTCTTTTTCTTTGCTTTTTGCGTGTAATCTTTTGGAATTGAATTTGATGATGTTGAAGGAAAAACTTGTTTATCTAGGTCATTTTCAAATTCTGTTGTTGATTCAGCTGAAGGTGGAGAATAAATTTCTTGTTCGTCGCTAGATTGCGCTTGCTGCGATAAATTTGAATTTCTTTCTGAGGTTGATGTTTTATCCTTCAAAAACATCATTTGCTTGAAATATGTCCATGAACTAGTTGTAACATGCCCAGACCCATCTCCGCTTTTCGGTTTCTCAATTTTTGTAGCTCTTTAAAACAGTACGCTCTCATGTTTTTCCACCGTGTCCTAACAGTTTTTTCTGGAAGAAAAAGAAAATACAAATAAAATTTTTTCTGAAATACGAGTATGCTCATAATTTTCTAAAATATAGATTAAATTATTATTAGTTAATTTAATATTTTTGAATTATATTAACAATTTTTTTTTAGATATCTAGCTACAGGGGAGTCATTTCGTTCTTTAGCGTTTCACTTCCGTATGGGACGTATTACTATAGCAGATATTGTGAAAGAAACTTGTGCTATTTTATGGAACTACCTAAAGGATGAATACATGGCTTTACCTACAACTAAGGGATGGCTCGAAATATCAAGAAAATTTTATGAATCCTGGAATTTCCCACATTGTATTGGGGCAATAGACGGAAAGCATGGGAGAGTAATTTGTCCAGCTCATAGTGGTTCAATGTATTATAATTACAAACAATACTTTTCGATTTTACTACAAGCTCTAGTTGACGCAGATGGTAGATTGATTTGTGTAGATATTGGTGCCGAGGGACGTCAATGTGATTCGGGCAACTTTAGAACATCTTCCTTATTCCATGCCCTGGAAATAATGTTCCAACCGAAATAGAAATTCCAGGAACAAATATGAAAATTCCATTTGTAATAGTAGGTGATGGTGGTTATCCTCTATTGCCTTATTTGATGAGACCTTTTGGGCAACGAAACCTTGATAATTTCAAACGTGTTTACAACTACCGTCTGTCAAGGGCACGTCGAAGTGTTGAATGTTGTTTCAGAATTATGGCCCAAAAATGGAGAATCCTATTGAAAGCTATTGAATGCAATGTAAATACAGCAAAAGATGTTGTCAAAGCCATCTGTATTTTACACAATTTCGTTATGACAGAAGAACATTCCCAAATTCTTGAATGGCATGATCACAAAAACAATCTTTTGCCTTCAAATAGTCAACTACGAACACAGTATCGGTTTACAGGGAATGCACTGCAAACAAGAGAAAATCTAGTAAATTACTTCAATGGAGTCGGTGCGGTACCATGGCAGAATAACTTAGCTTTGCCCGAAAACATAATTCAGCGTCATAACATACAATAACTTAGCTACTAGGTACATAAAATGTCAAATTAACCTGCAGTTTAATTGTAATAAACATCTATTTATTACTTACCATCTTTATTTACTTCTTTTGCCACTTCCGTCCATAGATTTTTTATCACTCCCACGTTCTTATACAAGTCGTTAGATGGATTCCATAACGGCTCTCTTTTAAAAACCGCCGCTATCAGAAGTTCGTCCATTTTCCTCTAGGATTACTATGAAAATTAATAGTTTAAAAAAACTAAAAACACGCTTTTATATGCAACCGAACTAAAAATTAGAAAATAATTTTTCATTAAAAAAATATTGTCAATTCATAGTAAAAAGCGTGGGGTGCATTATACTATCTTTTCCATCATAGATATTGGCAAATATAATAATTATAACATTTAATATATTAAGCACCCCACGCTTTTTACTATGAATTGACAATATTTTTTTAATGAAAAATTATTTTCTAATTTTTAGTTCGGTTGCATATAAAAGCGTGTTTTTTTAGTTTTTTAAACTATTAATTATTTTTCATTTTTAGTTCGTTATATCAATTAATTTTTTAAAAATAAATGCTCCAGTTTATTCACTAAAAAATTTTTTCACCATTTTGTCAAGAGTAGCAAAGTTTGGAATGTTGCCAACAGATGGCAACCCACTAAAAAAATTTTTCGCCATTGAGTAGCAAAGTTTGGAATGTTGCCAACAGATGGCAACCCAGGTGTTGTTTTTATAATATAATGGAATTTTTTTCTGGCGATCCAAACCAGGATAACGGGATACTGTTTGCAGATTATTGCATTGTCATGGGTCCTTAATACGTGTGCAAAGTTTCAAAGAAATCGAATAGCTGGAAGTTGGTTAAAATTAGGCTCAAAGATTCCGTTACAAACATAGCCAGATGGATAGATAGATTGATAGATAGATAGTTACAACCCAAGTTAATAAAAGCATGTTAAAAAACCAACGTGCTCGTTCACTAGGATATACGCCTACTGATAATCGAAGCGCTTAGCACACCTCCAAGCGCTTGGTGGGGACGGTTTCATATAAGACAGTGTGTTTTTTCGCAAGGATATATTATCGTAGCGCCTAGCTTACCTCCTACCACTAAGCGTACCACTTGATGTCTGGCCTCAGCCTTAGCAGTGTTCTGGGTGTCTATAATAAAACTACAATTGTCTTTGCCTTGACCAAAATTCCACATCTGATATATCTATCTTTAATAGTTTCGGACATATGACCATTAAAATTCGAATATAATTTCAAATATATCTACAGTTACATCCACTATTTTTCAGATTTAAGTGGTCATATTTCAAAAACTGTTAGAGATAGATATATCAAATGTGGTATTTTGTGCCTTTTAATGCTGACATAATATACAAATTACCTACATACATACAGGGTATCCAGTAACTCAACCGACGATCTTAACCAAACAATTCTACAACAAAAAAAAAATAATTTTTTTTTCTAATTTTTAACATCCCCTAATTCAAAAACTAAGACGTTTAGGGCACATGTTTATATGAAGTTTTTTTTATTTTCTGTTGTAGAATCGCCCCGTAGAGTTTGTCGGTTGAGTTGACTGGACCCCTGTATGTATGTATGTAGATAATTTGATTGAAATTGATGAAAACTTTGATGTCTATTGGTGCCTAAACGGTGAGGTTTATCGACTTTAATAAAGAGTACCTTATTTTTTAGGTTTTTGATTGTCTATAAAATGGCGCCCCCAGCTTTGCGATATCTGTCAAAATAAAAAGTTATGATGTAAATAAATTTTAAGTTTTAGGTAAAGTGCCCACTGGCGGTATTTAAAAAAGTACTTTTGTCTTAAAATTTTAGAATCTGCAAAGCTCGATTTGTGTGCCAAATATTAACTGGATTGGTTAAAAAATAAATGTAATATAGCGAAAAAACCAAAATTAAAATTAAACTTTAACGGATTGTAACCCGAAAACCAATGACATTTTGAAAAAAAATTATATGAAGCTCTACCCTTATTTTGTCAAGTAGAATCACTCCCTTAAGTTTCGTGATCGATTTTTGAATCAACCTGTATATCTATCTATATCTATAAAACTTTTATAACAAAACGTTTTTTTCTGTCCTTTTTCGTTATCAGTGTAAGGGGGTGGCAAAATATAAATAAAAACCCTGTACAATAAACCCTATTTTATGGTTAGTCCGTTACCGTATCTTTTTAATTAGGTACTAGTACTAGTAACCTAGGTTAACACCCTTTTTAGGTGCTTTATTTTTTCGATGCGTTTTAGCAAAAGGAAGTTCTCATTCACTTTTAATAGCGACATAATTAGTTTATTTCAGTTGAGAAATATGCGATTTAAATTAAAAAATTGAAAAATGCAACTAAAAATAGAGACATTTTGCACCTCTTAAAATAACAGACGGTTTTTGGCCTCCTTATGGTTATCGTTATTAAACATAACGATTACGGCAGCAGTTTTAGACAGAGATTTTGCAGCCTCTTTTAAGAAATATATCTTGCGTCTGCGCTTTCGACACATAACCTTATTTTTGACTGTGGTTCACCCATTTTAAAGTTAACGAAAAATCAGTATTTACTTTTATTCTTCATAAGATATAAATTCATATTTAAATATATGCAAACACTTCTGTTAATTTCGTTTTTTAAAGTAGATGCAAACAATACAGTATAAGCAAAACACAAAAAGTAAGGTTAGGTTTGGTAGTAGAATAAAAAGCAAGTGTGCCAGATTGTAACATCTAAATTAATTACTGATTTAGATTATCCGTAAAAGTGCAAGTCCGTTTTAATTTCTTAACACTATTTGATTTTTATTACTGCTATAGATTTTTCGCTAATTAGAGCCTAGGTATAAATGATGTTTTAATTATTACGGCATTAAAATTTCAACCTTTTAAATAATTTTTATTAAAATTTCTACAATCCGGTAACCACTCAGTTTAACAATAATGATAACGATATCGATAAGCTCTTCGGTATTCATCCGTAATTAAAGGAGTCCGGTATGGTTAATAACGATAACGGATCATGTTTGTGTTACTGCGCAATCTCAGAATAACGTTAACCACAACGGAATTGCAAAATAAGGGGTGCAAAATGTCTCTAATGCTTGAAATATTAATACATAAAAATGTGTGTCTGTCTAAATCTAACGTTTACCTACTACTACTTATAATACAAATTTCTTCTCATCAGAACAAACTTACTTTAATTAAACTTTTAATCTAATAAATGCTGTACCCAAGAATTTCACAATTGATTTTTTAACATGTCGTCGTTTACGTTCTATCACCACGTGAGTCTGTTTTTGGCGGTTTTGACATTTTGATGCCATTTTCTAGAGAATCGAAAGACACGTCGTTTCGGCCAATCAGAATTAAGGTATGACCAATAAAAACATTTTAAATTACGTAATAGTAACACCGGTAATTTGATTGGTTTGAAGCACTACAGACGGTCATGCAAAACTGTCACATTGGGGGTGGGGTCATGGTTAAATGTTTTTTTTAATCCTTTAATTAAGGATTTATAAAAAAATATTTAACTAACCGGAACTACCCATGACCCCCCTCCCCAATGTGACAGTTTAAAGTAGTCCATATTAACAGCACTGAATCGACAAATTAGATCCGTCATATGGCAACAGTCATCAGTCAGTTTAGCTCACACCCCTTAAAAAATTATATATATTTTGTGAGAGCTGTCGTTTAGCTCCATATATTGAGCGGTCGTCTGTCAGCTGTTGTTGGAAATTATTCAAAAAGGTAAGTAAATATCACAACGTACAAAACGGAACTTTAGTTGTGTCTGTATAACATGATTCGGTTTTATGTCCCTCCCTCAATAGTTGCTAAAAATGACTTAGTGTACATTTACAACCAATTTGAAAATTTCAAATTGACATTTAAACAATTGGTTAAACTTCACTTGTCAAATCCAAATTTGACAAGTGAAGTTTAACCAATTGTTTAAATGTTAATTTGAAATTTCAGAATTGGTTGTAAATGTATGCTTACGTAGTGATAGAACTTAAACGCCGATGTTAAATATTGTGACGTATAATTTTGAAATATACATACAGGGCTACTTTACGTCACTGGGCAAATGTACCATATGGAACTATCTTCTTCTATCAAATTTTCCAGTGTTTCTTTTGCATTTCTACGCTACCCAGTTTGTTTAATGTTTTTATTTTATTATTATAAGAGTAATCTAGAAAATTGTTTAATTTATACTTTTTAAACCTTGACACCTCACGTATATTTATGTACCAAATTTCCCAATGTTAAGTAACCCAATTAAAATTTAAATTTCCCAAAAATGTATATTTTTAAAATTCCCAAAATGTATACTTTTTTATACTAGGTGTTCACAATATCCTAATAACATTAAAGTGTCGGTCGGGTGATTTAAAATATATTAAAAAAAATAGGAGACTTTGACTTGGTAGGTATTTATGCAAATCTTTTGATTTAAAGTAACTTTATCTCCTAAAGTGTCCTTCGATCATTATTCTGACGTACTCTGTATATCCTTGGGCTTTTGGAAAAAACTATCTACTGTAATATAGTTTGCGACCATGCATCAACTTTTATAAAAAAAAAACAATGCATAATGACAAATGACAAAAAAAGCTTTCTATTTGTAGCAGACTTAATGGATCACAATGTATAAACTATGGTATAAACCAAGGTTAGTTTACATTTATAAGGTTGCGACATATCCTCAACTTTTAGGCGGTTCGAGGTCAGGGACGCAAGGAAGGGCACTCCACGGAGAAAAGTTGGCAAGACTGGGTAAAATCAAAGCTGATGATGAATCCAGTGGCGTCTAGAATTTGCGGATTTCATTTTGCATAGCATTCACTACCAAAGTAGTGATATTAGTTGAAAGATGTATTTCCAAATGTTTTTATTTAAAGTAAAAGAATTTACAACTTAATAACAATTAAAAATGTTGTGTAAACGGTTGTTCTACTAATACAATAAACTGTATATCTCCGGCACTGAACAACATGGCCGAAAAATGGGAGATGTGACGTCATTACACGTCAAAGCAATATGGCCGAAAGTCGTGACCTTATATAGACCGACTTTGGGTATAAACATAAAATATTAAACATTGTCAAAAATAACTATATAAATAAATAAAACGTATGTATTTCTTTACTTCACATTATTTCCTGATGTTTTTTTTTAGGAATAAACGCAAAAAATAACACTTTTCTGGTAGGATTGGATCACCCTGTACAGTACAACATTTGATTATATTTATACCAATATCATCAAAACCAAATACACTACTCAAAGAATTCATCGCATATGCTCGATTTCTTCCATAAGCTTCAATACAAAAATGCTTTCATTAAAATGGCCATATCTCTTTTAATTATTAAGATATCAAGACAATTAAAAAATAAAATGTTAAGAAAACGTGAAACTATAACTTTATATTAACCATTGTTTTACTGTTAGCAATGCTATCCTACGGGTGATAAAATAAAATTGAAAAAATGGATAAATTTTAATCGCCCTATATAATGTGCTGTTAAAAGGAGAAATCTCATTTGTTAATAATTTATACCCTTACCCATTTCTGATATTTTATAATCACAAATTTGACTACTCCCTTTCAACAGCACATCATACAGGGCGATTCAAAATTATACATTTTTTCAATTTTTTTTTATCACCCCGTAGGATTTATTGCTAACAGTAAAAACAATGGTTAATATAAAGTTATAGCTTCACGTTTTCTTAACATTTTATTTTTTTAATTGTCTTGATATCTTAATAATTAAAAGAGATATGGCCATTTTAATGAAAGCATTTTTGTATTGAAGCTTATGGAAGAAATCGAGCATATGCGATAATTCTTTTGAGTAGTGTATTAAATTTACAGTATCATTTATTTGTCAATTACCTCGGAAAGCAGTATCAAGTTTAAAATTAAAAATGTATTATATCACTTTACAGCCACACTTTACTACCCCTAAATAATAAAAAAATATTTTTATTATTATGCAAGGAAATATAAAACTGAGCAAAGTTCAAATTCGACAATTAAGTTTTAACGATAATTTCGCTAAAACTCCCTGATATTAAAAGTAAATATTGGGTAAAACGTGGTTTTTACGTAAATCGAAGCACGTGAATAGAAATAGCCAGCCATGAACCCAAGTGAGAACAGAAAAACCTTCAATACTGATACGAATTACATTTAAAACTAAAATAGTTATCTAATAATAGTTGGACAATGTAATTCTTAAAGTTAGTATTAGTATAACATTTTCCACTTACCTTTTTATACAGGTTAATTTACAAACTTTTTTCGGCAATTAGTCAACCTAGATTTAAAATTCATGAATGGTACATATATCTTACAGCACGTAATTTATTAAAAACACTTATGAAAACTCTTTGTAAATATCATTTTGTAAAAATAAAAAGTGTATAATAGAATTAGTATTTGTGATAATAAACGTAAGATACCTAGTATTATAATGCATAATTATTTTTAATCAACAACAATTGTAGTTTAACGGCCAACTACGACTAGGAAACCAAAACTTTTTATTCGTGAGACAAGCGGTATCCATTAGCTTTGTTCGCGGGTCTAGTAATTAACCGATTCTGAACCAGAACCGAACTGGTTTAGAATTATTTTAAAGCGCATGTCTAGTTATTTATTAGTTCGGAATTATTATTTACCGCGAACGATTTTCTATACAGCTGAGGATGTATTCTAACCTAGCCTTTTGGTTAGGATTTTTCATGGTTAAATTGGATACTACACAAAAAAAAATAAATTCAAACAAAACGTAAATTGTTATACTGTCGAAAGCCACTCGAGGTCTCTCGGCGGAAGACGAGGAATTCCCTGCCTCTTCTCGTTTTTAACATAAGTATGTGTATTTAACTAAAGATAAAATTCAAAAAATGGTAAAATCTTGTAATATTGTCTATATTTTTTTATTAAATCTTTATTTATTTTATTGCATACATACATTTATACGGAATACAATTAAAAATCCTTTGTTTATATACGCTCAGAATCACAAAAATATAAAAAAATATTTAGCAGGTATATTAACCCGCATAAAAAGTGGCAGAAACAAATAAACTGTAATACAACGGTTTATTTCTGTACCACAAAAACAGAAAACAGCTGACCATGTCGACAATGCGCATGAAATTCCGAACTGACTTTTAGTTCCAACAAAAATCCCAGGACTGCTAATCAGCTTACGAACCGGTAACGAACTGATTCGATTGTAACCCGCGAACACAGAACTGTTACTAAAAATTCAGGATTCTACTAACCGCGAACGCTGCTTTTTTCACTGCGCATGCGAATAGTCCCAGAACCGGTTCAAAATCAAACCCGCGAACAAAGCTATATTATTAGTGATTGACTAATCACATCTCTGACTTGAGACAGAAATAGAAAAATTACAACCGTTCTATTTTATTTTAGTACGTTCTTAGAACCGTGACCATAAACTCAAAAATACAAGGCTATTTTTAAGTTGGTACTTTTCTTTTAACAATTTGTACAGGTGTTTCATTTTCATTTTTTTTAATCTTTGGACAAACCACGAAGGCTTAAAGCCTAAATACTAACGTACCGTGGGTGTCTTAAGCGAGGTAAGAGGGAATTTGTTGACACGGGACTTAAATACTTGAAGATTTGGGGGAAAGGAAAGACCTCCGCGGGCAGCAGGTTCCACAACCTAGAAACTCTAGGGATAAAAGAAATAACAAAGTGGGAAGTCGGGGCCTGTCCAGTTGGACCGTATAGGAATCCATACGCGCGGAACCACGAGTTTCTCTGTTGGGAACCGTAAGTGGAGGAACTATACTGGACAATTCTTCAGAGCAGAAGCCATGGAAGTACCTATAAAAAAATAAATCCCCCACAGCCCGACGATGTGCAAGAGAGGGATGCCTTTCTGTAAGTGAAGGATCATTAATGAGACGAATAGCTCTTCTTTGAATAGAATCAAGAATGCTTAGGGTTGTGGGTGACGCCATTCCCCAGATATGAGAACAATATTCCAAGGGAGGTCGGATTTGGGACACATTGTATAAAGTGTATAAATTAGAAGGGGAAAAATACTTTTTGGCTCGAAAGAGAAATCCAAGCTTTTTGAAGCCGCCGTGGTATAGATACAATGTGTTTATGCCAGTTAAAGTTACTTTCAAATGTGACTCCCACAAGATTAAAGATGTCTTTGCTCTGTAAAACTTGGCAGCTCATAAGTAGAGGATGAGTATTTGATGACTCTTTTCGCGGAACGAACATGATTGTGTTTTGGATGCATTAAAATGGACGAGATTTTTAGCGCCCCAATCTAATATTAAATTAAGATCCTGCGAAAGAGATATCTGCATCGCTCTGCGTTTGTTTTCCAAGTCAGGTTTAGTAATGGGTTTAGGAACCTGAAAACTGGAGTGAAGGGTACTATCGTCGACGAAACTATGAATGGAATTAGTTGTGGACGACAGAAGGTCGTTGATGTGATGAAGAAACAATGTTGGTGTTCGATGGTTATACGGGGTATCTCGAAAACCGTAAAGAATATCTCTCTTGACTTGACTCTTGATCTTTTTTTTGAGAAAACAACTATGGTAAAAACAGATTCATCCCGGACCTACAGGGTGATTTTCAGATTTTGCCCATTTTTATAACCTTTTTCAACTCGTTTGCTATTAAAGTTGTGAAAAACTTTAAATAGGGTAACAGTGTAATTTTTTCCGTAAAATATTGTGGTGTAATTAGTGTTTTTTTCTATATTGGTTTTTTTTTGGGAAAATTACCCAACTTGAGTCTTTTCTTATGGAACACCCTGTATATTTTTATCTGTATTTATTAAGCTTTTTTCGGCTTATCAAAAATATATATAAGTATGTATTTCTTGTTTAAAGTTTTACCGAAAATAAGCATTTTCCATAACTTTGCTTTTTTAGAGAAGGCCATGACTAAAAATGACAAGATAATATTTTTCAATACCTACTTTTTTTATTTGGCCACCCTAACGAATATTTTATTAACAAATAACTTTAATATTTAGAGGGTATTTTAATTTGCTTGGCTAAGCCTAAAAATATAATTTTATCATAGAAACACACTACTACAGAAAAAAAGTATTATTTACTAAATTAAAAAAAAAATTAATATATATGTATTATAAAACATTTAATATCAAAGAATTTATACTTAAACTAACAAAATAAATAATAGTTTAAAAAAACTAAAAAAACACGCTTTTATATGCAACCGAACTAAAGATTAGAAAATAATTTTTCATTACAAAGAGTTTGTCACTTCAGAGTAAAAAGCGTGGGGTGCATTTTACTATTTTTTCATAACTTTTCCCACATAGATATTTGCAAATAGAATAATTATAACATTTAATATATTAAGCACCCCACGCTTTTATTCTGAAGTGACAAACTCTTTGTAATGAAAAATTATTTTCTAATTTTTAGTTCGGTTGCATATAAAAGCGTGTTTTTTTAGTTTTTTAAACTATTATTTATTTTTCATTTTTTAGTTCGATATATCAATTAGTTTTTTAAAAATAAATGCTCCAGTTTATTCACTAAAAAATTCCTTCGCCATTTTGTCAAGAGACACAGAGGATCTGTAAAGGAATTTATTTATCCTGGCGGTCCTAATCAGAATAACGGGATACTGTTTTTAAATTATTGCATTGTCATCGGTCCTTGATACGTGTGCAAAGTTTCAAAGAAATTGAATCGCTGGAAGTTGGTAAAAATTAGGCTCAAAGATTCCGTTACATAGATAGATAGATAGATAGATAGATAGATAGATAGATAGATAGATAGATAGATAGATAGATAGATAGATAGATAGATAGTTACAACCCAAGCTAATAAAAGCGTGTTAAAAAAATACAATAAATGTTTAAATAATAGTGTTCCATGATGTGTGTTTATTTTATTTCCATTTAGTAAATATTGTATTTTTTTCTGTAATAGTGCTTTTTCTATAATAGTATTATATTTTTTAAACTTGTCTATTATTGTTATGTTGTGTATTATAATTATATTGCAAGTTTTATAAATATTTTATAAAAAACTGCATAAACATGTAATAAAGCTTAGGTTGGTTATTTAAATGACTTTAAAATATAAAAATTAATTTTTAATAAAATATCAAGTTGTGGTAGCGGAACCAAAAAAGTGAGAATTGAAAAATACTGTTTTGTCATTTTCAGTCATGGCCTTCTAAAAAAAAAGTAAAATTTATGGAAAATGGTAAAACTTTAAATAAAAAATAAATACTTATATATTTTTTTTTTAATTCGAGAGAGAGCTGAATAAATACAGATAAAAATATACAGGGTGTTCCATAAGAAAAAACATAAGTTGGGTAATTTTCTTAAAAACTAACCAATAAACAAGAATACTAATTACACTACAATATTCTTCGAAAATAATTACATAATTAACCTATTTAAAGTTTTTTCACAAATTTATTAGCAAACGAGTTAAAAAGATTATAAAAATGGGCAAAATCGAAAAATCACCCTGTAGCTCCGAGATGGATCGCAATAGCCATGAACTGTTTTCACTATAGTTGTTTTCTCAAAAGAGATCGGGAGTCTCGCATATTAGATTTTTGATATTCCTTGCGGTTTTCGAGATACCCCTAAAACCATCGAAAATAAAACATCCTGTACAGGGTGTTCATTTAAAAACTTACCACTTAAGTTATCTGCGAAAAGACGCAGATTTAAGAAAATCGCCAAAACACGTCAAGATATTTGTTGAGGAGGGACGTTTTTTAGAAAAAATTGGACCGTGCCCCTTCAATTCCTTACCCCCAGGGCTACTACCAAAAAATTCTTAAATGAGAAGTGGGGTCGAATGATATATCGTTTTAAAGCTCCTAAGGGTGTTCTGGTTAGGGAGTCCATATATCTTCAACTACTACAAAATGGCAGTACTTTCAAGATTACCCAAATACCTGATTGGGGTGGCCGTATTTCCGAAACTAATAAAGATATATATATGTACTTAATGTGGTAAAAAGTGTATATTTTTTTAATTAAGCGCCCTGTATATTATATCACCAATAAAAAGAACTCTAACCCAACCACCGGACGGCGGTTTTCTTCTTAAAATTTAGCAAAACCGCCGGCGGTGTTTTAGCCAGTGTCCTAAAAATAAGGCAATGAGAAAAAATTATTTTTTGTAAAATTTGACGAATGTCGCTTACGATGTTTTGTCAAAAACCCATCGATACTTTCAATATCGCCCTGAAGCTCAAAAACTGAGAAAGTCTATGTAAGCTTTGACTGCGGAAACTTTTGTTTTACAAAAAGTAGGGTAGGTTTGTAAAAACCGCAGGGTTCTGTATTTAATAACTCTGTCGAAAAAAAAATACAATAACACAGAGCCGATAGAAACCATTAGAATCCAGTGGCGGCTATTCAGGTGTAGTAAGTAAAGTGCCACTTCACCAAAAATAAATAATAAAATTTAAAAAACATATTACTATTAGTCAATTCATTTTTCTCAGTTCTATTCCTTATTTGTTAAATTCGCCATGAAAAATCTAGCATATAAATTAACCGCTGGCGCGAGTCGCTTTCCTTCGCTTTAGGTAACGCGACATCACAATCCGCGATCAGCAAGTAGTGTATTGCAAATATAAAACGGACCGAAGTATACACCTCATGCGGGGTTTTGTTTACGCTTTGACGCTCCGTTGCCATGACTACGCTATACTTGCCGGCGGCCAGAATCGCGGGTGGGAGTATCAGGTGTATTGCTTGGTAAATCGCTAGCCTTAAAAAGACAGTATAGGTTTTGGTCGTTTCGTTGGTTTTCACATATTATTTCGACTGTTTCCGTTTGAGTGTTATTCGCGACAGTGATTTTTCACAGGAAGAAATTAAAGGACAGTACAGAGCACTTCTCTATGAAATATTAGATCATATTTTAATGAAAATGGAAGTAAGATTCGAAGATTGTTACAAACTAAAATTTCTTTGTCTTGCTGATACTGCAAAGTTTGACCAGTATAACCAAACTTCTTCCACTGATTCTTTTCAAAATTTATTGGAGATACATGCCGAATCATTTCCAAAAATCAGCGGCTCAAAAATAAACTTGACCTTATATTTGCTCATGAAAGTTATAGAAAATATTGCATTGCAGCAAGTTGGCGCAAATAAAGACATTTTTACCTAGGCATATAAACTTTTTTCGCTAATTTTAACGATACCGTCGACAAGCGTGTCAGTGAAACGGAGTTTTCCTTGTCTTAAGCCTTTAAAAACTTTCTTAAGAAACACTATATCCCAAGATACTCTTTTATCTTTGGCCAATATTTAAATTCAAAAGGAGCTTCTACAGGAACTGATAAAAACTCAAACCATTTTATGAAGATATAGATAATTGATAAATTTGCTGCATTAAAAGATAGAAGGATTGATTCGGTGTATGAAATTTAGGTAAGTTTAGATATTAAGACTTTTTACTTAGACTTGATAGTTGAGTATTTTCAATTTTGCTAAAATGGTGAATGCGCTTTTTTCCCTTCCTGCCACTGTTAGAATCTGCGATAAAAACACAATAGAAACCAAGCTTTCTAATGGTTTCTATAGGCTCTATGGGATTGTATTGATTTTTTTCGACAGGGAATAACTTCGATAACCCGCAAATACAACCAAAAAGGACACCTGTACAAGAAATAAGTAAAGTTATTTAGAAAACTTACCTAGCCTAATACAATTTCTAACCCCATGAAATATCGTAGCAACGCCAAGTCCTTTCTGTAGTCCCATAACTCCTTCGTTTATAAACACTACATATCCGGCATAAAATACATTTCTATAGTAAATTGCGTGCTCTCCCTTTGCTCTTAATTCACCTTGAAGTTGCATTCTTGTCTTAAGTACATCAAATGGGTTGCTAAAAATGGCAGCTGTGCTACCTGCTAGTCCTCCACATACAAAATCCATATCTAGTATCAATTAACCTAATTTTAGCTAAGCTGCAATAAAAAACAAGATACTTATGTTCTTTTTATGAATTTATGAACTTATAATAGTTGCTTCGCCTAATACATTTAAATAAGATGTACGGGGTGTCCGAATTTCATTAAAATTGCTGGAAATCTTGTTTATTTTTAAAGATAGAGACTTTCGGTTTTCACGAACTGTTGCTACATTTTTATGAAACAAAAGATAACACTAGATTTTTCATGACCCTCTTAGTTTTTGACATACAGGGCGAAATTTTTTTTTTCCATTTTTGGACCCCCCGTATCTTAGTTTTCTTGTAAATTAGAACCAAAGTAAAAACTGATGTTGATAGATATTTTTACCTTAAATCCAGTGGTGTAGATAGATTTTTTTTAGTTTTATATTTTAAGATACGAACCAAACATATGATTTTTCTTATGGAACACCCTGTATATTTCTTATTTAATAAATTATAGAGGATGAGAGCTTTTCAAAAATACCGGTATGGAAACCAATCGCCGACCTTAGCAAATGTGTGTATTTAATACTATTTCGTCAAAATCGGAGTTGCCGCAGGTTTCTAGAAAATTACCAAAAATACCACATTTACCTAATATATTTAATTTGTAATAGTTTCGAAAATATAGTCATCGTCCCGAATTCGATAATAAAATATTTTTTTAAATAAAACACCCTGTATATTTTATTACCATTAAAAAAAACATTTAAAAGACTTTTAAAAATTTACCGCATTTAAAATTATTTTCTCCAACAATTTCGGCAATTTGAACAACCAAATCTTAATGCGCCACCCTGTACAGGGCTAATGGCCTATTGTTATTGTTATTAATAAAAACACAGTAACTAATTATGATAAACAGTTATATGTCATTATGTAATTAACTTTTTGAACTTCCATTGTCTTTATTTAAAAATTATTCACGAAGTTTCGGATGGTGTCTATCTCCAACTTTTTTCAAGTGATTAGTTTCAGTTATCACTTGAAAATGGTAGGAGATAGACACCATCCGAAACGTCGTGTATCAGTTAAAAATAAAGACAATGCATGTCCAAAAAGGTAGTGTTATTGAAAACATTACATTGTCTACCACCTTCAAAGTTATATGTCATATGCTATTTATAAAAACTGCAACCACTAAAATTTAAAAGATACTTTAATAATAGTACTAAGAAATTATACTTTTGGTAATATATTATGTATGTATGTATGTACCTCTATGATGTTTGAAATTACCTCTAATAAACATTTTTTGGTAAGCTTTTATCACAGAATAAAATTCATTGCTAAAACCTTATTTGGCTTAGCAGGCAGGGGGACAAAGTAATACATGAAAACAATATAGGCCAAAAACAATAAAAAAATAATCGGCAAAGATAAACAAAATCTTTGGTTAGGTCCATAGATTGAAGAAGTTGGGTTAAGTTTAATTTTAAAGCGATTTTTCGCGATTGATCACTTATAACCGTTTTATTAATTGGAATCTAAGCGTTTCTGGTTTACGTGCTCTCAGATTGCTCGAAAAAGGATCTATGACGTCACAAATCTAAATAAGATCGCTCCTACTCCGATCTTGCTCCATGCCTTTAAATATTTCAAAAGCAACGGCTTAATCCAAATACACAAAACGCTTTCGTTTTCTAACAAAAATTTAAGGATATAATTTCTTTTTCCACGAAATTTTTCGGATTGACTAAGAGCGATCTTTTTGAGATTTCAGAGCAACAAAATTTTTAAACCGAAAACGAAACGAACCTCCGAGTGGGAGCGAGTCAGATCGTTAACCGAACGAGAGCAGTAAACCAAAAACGCTATTAGAACAAACCATGTTTTGATGGGGCTTGTCCACTTGTCACGCGATTGTAATTCCTAGTCCTCAGGTACGGTAAAATCAAGGAAATAAACTTTTTAATAAGGAGCGCTCGATCCCATTTAAGCCTATGTTACTAAACTCTGTGACGTAATCTTTTTCCATAATTCTTTGTTTACAATCGTACTGGAAGCTTTTTTCGCGGTTTTGGTGTTTTTTTTGCTTTTTAATCATTGGATTTTTATATATGTTTAGTTTTTACTGTTTATAGTAAAATTGAGTAGTTATTAGTATTAGTACTGCAGTTACAAAGAATTTTAAAACCTGTAAACAAGGGTCACTGACCTTTGGATATTTTTTAAATAAAATTTACATTTAAATCGTTATTAAGGGTAAGATACCAGTTTCTTAATGTATTTAAAGTGATTTCATTTTATTTTGTGCAAGTATTGGTTTATTTTGTTACATAAAAAAATATTATGGCAAAAAGGTGACGTCACAAACATAACCTATATTTTCGGACAAATATAGAAAATTGAGCGCTCCTTATTAAAAAGTTTATATTCCTTGCGATAAAATATTGCGAAACTCCGGAATCACGTGACTACAATATCAAAATTTCATTGGACTTGGACCGTTTTTCCGCAATTTTACCTTGTGATTTTACCTACATGAGGACTAGACTTAATTATCGCCTAAACTGCAGTCTTTTGGCAAATTGCCGGGGCCCGAACTGATTGGGGGACCCGCGCGAGATGAAAAGCCTAAATGTAGGTATGAAGTGAGGAACATTTTTCTTTTTTGTTCTTCAACTTTTTGTTGGATATTTTTGAAAAGTAATGTAAACAATATTAAGTATTGTCGAACAAGTGATAACCCTTCTTTTGGGTCACTTCTGTTATTCCTTAATTAAGGGGACTCGGCACGTCTCTCTTCGGCCCTGTCAAGAAATCCCCACAAAATATCCCTGTAAACCAATAATTGGTAGTAATTGTCTAGGAAGTTAAGGCAACTTTGATTTTGACCAATTTTTGTATATATAAACGGTTGTTATAATAATACAATAAACTGTAAATCTCCAGCACTGATGTTGACATTTATCTCGTTTAATAACATGGCCGAAAAATGGTACCTAGACGTGACGTCAACACACGTCAAACCAATGTGGCCGAACGTCGCAACTCCTTCATAGAGGAACTTTGATACTTACCTACTTTAAAATCGTACGTTTTTAAAAACTCATTTTTTAGCCAAACCATCGAGTTAAACTTCCTATTAGAAACGAGGGTTTATTCCCGTTTACACACCTTAGGGTACACATCAAGGGTTTAGTTGTCTAGACCCGTTTTACGAAACGTACCTATAATAAATTAATTAATATACGGCGTGATTTTTAATTGCGGTAAAAACTCCAAGATCTTATTCATGAGGAAATTTAAAAAAAAAATGAGTAGACATTATTTTTGTCTAAAATACTTGTTGATGTACCACTTGAGGCGCCACCGGACTTGCACCTTACTGTTTTTAATAACTTGGCAAAAATTAATCAAAATCGGATAAGGAATATTTAAGATAATAATAAAAAAACTTTTTTATGTTTAACACCCTTAAATTTTATACCGCAATTAATAAACACTCTGTATATGATAATAGGAGCATAAATAAAAACTCAAATAATTAAGCAAGTAAGATTATATTGTTTAATTAGCATACACATCAATATAACTAACAATACTAGAAACCTAAACCTTAGGGAGAAGAATATAAAAATTGTCTGTAGTTTATGTAGGTGTACGCCCATCGAAATGAATTCCGTCGCGTCATCCTACATCAGCCATAGAACATTATTTTGCCTATTGACATATATGTTAATTACGACGAAATATTTGGGTACAACCTCTATACTTTGCATTAAATAAATGCTCCCTTTACACAATACGATTGTATATCATATTCTGGGGCACTATCATCAACCATTACATTTAACAGTATGTTATAATAATAATTATTACGCACTAGTGCCTACAAATAGTATTAGGCTAAAGCTACTATAATATTTATAATAATATAATAAACACCCTTAAATATTACTAGGTTAAAGGGCATAAATCCTTTAACAAACACTTAATACCAATTTATGCCTTTATGAAATATTTATACAGTGCATATTATAGGATAGAAACGCGATACAATAAAAGAAACATAAACTTATGTTTTATTCTTGAAAAAAACCACTAATTCTATGCAAAGTATAGCTTGTAAAAACACGCTATCCTTCTCTTTATATATTTAGCAGGCCATTTTTAATTCAAGCTTTCGAGAAAATAAAATAATTTCTTTGGTTCTGTAAAATTTGACAAGAAACCAAAAAAAAAAATTATATAATATATATAATTAAATTAAATTAATTATAATTAATAATAAATATTTAAAATAATATCAAATTGATAATAGTAAAGGGATCCATCCAATTGGATCACATAGAATGCCTAGAAAACTTAAGACAAGTACACTTTATGCCATCTGCAATATCAGGGGACTGTTCACCGTATTACTTTAAAAGTGCTCTACTTTACCTATAGTCTTGGGAAAGTTCACTTTTTAATGTGCATCCACTGACCGAGTAGCATCGAAGAGGATTAGCTATCTGTTCGGTCATTTGCCTTGCAGTCATCAAAGATGATATTTGTTATTAAAATGGTGATAGTTTTGAATTTAAATGTGAAAGGCGATTATAAAGCCTTTTCAATCAGACCGACCCTTCTAGATTGTACACCCTTGTATCTCTTGACGCACATATTTACTGGTTGAAGGCCAAACAGAGTGTTGATGTCTCTAACCAATGACTATTATATTTCCAGAAATTCCATGGATGGTGGGATATTAAGAAACCCATTTAACTGGTATTTTTAAAAACTGAAAAAAATGTTTTATATGTAAACTAATAGTATTTTTACTATTTCCTTTGTGTGTTTACTGAGCCCTTTCTTCATAAAATAGCTTTTAGTCTAACAATACAGTTTGTGGATTTGTAGTGAAAACTTAAATTAAAAATGGCCAACCGTAAGATTTACCAAATACATAAACAAATTTAAATTGATGCCAGCCTAACAAAACAGTGGGGAGACATGGCAATCAAACAAACCTTGAAGAGAAGAAAGCTAAATAACGGTCAAATTCCAAAACCTGTTTTTAAGGCATTGGGACCCTATTTTCACAAAACACCTTCAAAGGATGTCAAGAAAAAGTGAATTAACAAACGCATGTTATATTTTTTTATGCATATTGATGTTTCTGGATATTTTGGCTCATTTTTTGGTCATGATTTTCAAGTATTCCAGAGCATTATGAGCTGCGTTTGCTTGGGCTTCCTTTGGATTCTTACCAGTGCCAAAGCAAACTGCTACGGGCAAGGTTGACAACTGCACCAGGCATTGGCAACGTCCAGTTAAAGATTTTTCTTCAATGTCAACGTAGGTAACTTCAAAGTTTTGCTCGGAAGCAATCTCTTGCAGGAACTGGACAAAGTTGAAGTCTTTGGCAGCGAGGTTTACGGTCTGCAAGAATAAAATTCAAATATTATAATAATAATCAAACATCATTTTAATTTGTTGTTTAGGAACAAAATTTACTGTAGTAATATATTTACTTATTATGAAATTGACATGATCATTTTACAATGCTCATACCTATACAGTAGTGGAAAAAAGTATGGAAACTTTTTAAGATTACGATTATTTTTTGTTTCTGCAATATTATTTCCGCATACACATAATTAGAATATAAATTGACGTAGTATTATTTATTTTTTTAGAAAATTGTTTTTGTTAGGATTCTTGTTTTTAAATAATAAGAAATTTTCAAAAAACAGTTGGAAAAAAAGTATGGAAACTTTTATTATTTCATAAAAAAAAAATGTTACAAACATACATATGATTGACACTTTTTTAGTATTTTGTAGAATACCCTTTAGCATCTAAGACTGCCTGGCACCTTTTAGTCATAGAGTCAACCAATTTTTGAAGTGTCTCTACAAGAATTTGGGACCACTCTGATTTAATAATATTAAACAGTTGTTGTTGATTTTTGATATTAGAATGAATTCGAATACAGTCTGGGGATTGGGATGGCCATTCAAGTACAGTTTTGTTTTTCTCACCAAACCAATCTTTTACTAACTTAGATGAATGTTTTGGGTCATTGTCCTGTTGAAAAATCCATCGCAATGGCATATCTTCTTCTGCAAATGGTAACATTGTATTTTCCAATATCTCTTTTTATTGAAATCGGTCCATTTTCCCTGCACTTGAATGATTGGTCCTGTCCCAGATGGAGAAAAACATCCCCAGACCATTTTGTTCCCTCCTCCATGCTTCACAGTAGGAATTTGGTACTTTGCTTTGAATCTTGCGCCAGCCGGTCTTCTTATATATCGTCTGCCATCAGATCCAAATAGTGAAAATTTACTTTCGTCACTCCACAGAACGGTATTCCATTTTTCTTGAGACCAATAATTAATGTGAGCTCTAGCAAATTCCATTCGAGCCTTTCTATTTTTTTGGACAAAAGCGGCTTTTTAACAGCGACTCTTCCATAAAGCCCTCCATCAAGTAGACGGTTTCTTACGGTTCTACTTGTCACATTAACACCAAATTGCTCAGAGATTTCAGTGGTAATTTGACTGGAAGTTTTTCTGGGATCAAGTTTTGAGATCCTTAAAATAGTTTTATCAATTCGGGAAGTAGTTTTACGAGGTCTTCCCGACTTCGGCGCAGTCCTTACATCACCACGACTTTCATATTTTTGTATTATTTTCGTTACCGCACTTTTAGTAATATTTAGAGATTTTGCAATTTTTGATTTTTTTCTTTCCATTTTAAATAAGTCAACAATTTTTTGTTTAAAGTCATTTGAAAACTAACGGTGCCTTGGCATGATAAATTTAATAAATTAATACCGTACACGATATTTGCTCTGTAGAACTAAGACTAAATTTTTTAGAACCTAAAATATGAATAGTTTCCATACTTATTTCCAACCACAAATTCCTTATCACAAAAGAAAAACATAAACAAAATTTCTTCTTGAATTCCTAAACACGATAATATGTACTTCAGTGGCATTCCTACATTTTAGCAAACATTAAAAGGTTCCTGACAAATTTATTATTTAATTATACGAACAATCTTGAAAGTTTCCATACATTTTTCCACTACTGTACATAAAACAAGGTAGATGTTGTAACAATAATAAATCTTTTAAAATTTAAAAGAATAAAAATAAAATGTCATTCCTTAGATATACCTATTCAACTCTGATTATAATTTTTTTTTAAAGCCAAATAGCAGATAATTAATATTAATATTTATCCATTATGGATTTAAAGAACCTTTCGTGAATTTGCGGAAGTTGTAGTTGACAAAATAAGGGTAGAGTTTATTTTTTTTTCAAAATGTCATTCGTTTTCGAGTTACAAGCTGTCAAAAGTTCCATTTTTATTTTGGTTTTTTCGCCATATTGCATTTTTTAACCAATCCAGTTGATATTTGGCACACAAATCGAGCTTTGCAGATTCTAAAATTTTAAGACTAAAGTTCCATTTTTTAAATACCGCCAGAGGGCACTTTACTTACCTAAAACTTAAAATTTATTTACATTATAACTTTTTTATTTTGACAGATACCGCAAAGCTGGGGGCGCCATTTTATAGGCAATCAAAAACTTAAAAATAAGATACTCTTTATAAAAGTCGATAAACCTCGCCGTCCCTCGGTGTGTTAAATATTAAAAAAAAAAACTTTTTTTTAAATATTTAACACCCCATAGTTCAAAACCAAGACATTTAGGATGTATGTTTATTTGAGGTTTTTTCTTATTTTTTGTTGTAGAATCGCCCTGTAAAGTTTGTCGGCTGAGTTACTGGACACCCTGTATGTATGTAGGTAATTTGATTGAAATTGATGAAAACTTTGATGTCTATTGGTGCCTAAACGGTGTGGTTTATCGACTTTAATAAAGAGTATCTTATATTTTAAGTTTTTGATTGTATATAAAATGGCGCCCCCAGCTGGGCGGTATTTTAAAAAAGTACTTTGTCTTAAAATTTTAGAATTCGCAAAGCTCGATTTGTGTGCCAAATATCAACTGGATTGGTTAAAAAATAAATGCAATATGGCGAAATAAACAAAATAAAAACTTTGACGGCTTGTAATTCGAAAATGAATGACATTTAAAAAAATTTATATAAAGCTCTACCCTTATTTTGTCAAGTAGAATCACCCTCTTAAGCTTCGTGATCGATTTTTGAATCACCCTGTATAGATGCGCAAAATTAAGAAAAAAGTAGACCAAGTAAGCATGACTATTTTATTCGCTGCCTTTCTTACAATTTGTTTTCAATAATTAACTTTCATATTAATGATTAAGCATTAATGCTGAGAATGGTGATGGTCCTTTAAAATAAACTATGGGTACTTGCATTATTCAAAACATCAAAAAATAAAAAGTCTTAGCAGCCATGGACTAGAGTTAAGAAAAAAATGAAACTATTAAAAAAAACTTATTTTTTTCTGCCTTAATTAAGCAAAAACGCCAAAGATCTAATTATATTAATATTTTACTTAGAAACTTAATGTGCTATGAAATCCTTATAACGACAAGAGAGTATTTTTACTTAAAAGTATAGAATCTACTGGTTTTCAGACACTGATGTAAAAGTGTGATTAAAATATACTCGCAGCAAATATTGTAATTAGAGAATTATTGCACAGTGAAATAAGGTCAGGCACTAATAATACCGGCCTTATTTTAACATCTGAGCTTGCGCAGATGCATCGTAGGATAAAGACTCCCTAATAAGTATAGTGCCTGGCTTTATTTATGTCGATTTTAGGTCGTGCCTTATTTTGGTCTTATTTTCACTTCGGAACTGTTCGTCTAACCGAACGGCTGCCGACCACAAAATCGAAAAGTTTGTAGAAGTAAAAACACTTAAAACTTTGCTTTTTCAAATGTATTTCTGTAATTGTGTTAAACAAAGCCCTACAACACAAAACGATAAAGAAAATCTTCTAAAATGTTTTCCTTTTTTTTTTAGGTTAATGGTACTGTCAACATGATTTGCAATAACTCCAAATTATGGGTACAAGCACTATTTAAATAAGGCCGGTATAAATAATTCCCGAGCTTAATAAGACAACTTGCATTAATTCTCTATTGTGCTGTAAGTTGTAAGCCTAATCATGCTTACATATATTTAAAGATATACTAGGCATTTACTTTCCTACTTTTTAAAAACCACAGTCTAGTCATTTACCTGTAAATCGTTCAATTTCTTTCCCGCAGATTGCTTAAGAGCCTTATGGAATTGAGAAACCTTGTGAGATTGTTGAGTGCTAAGTTTCGAAATTTTGCTGTCTTTCAGTCCGACGTAACGCAGAGATACATTACTCAGCTTCCCGGCAAGCTAAAAAACATACAAAATTGAAATGAATATGTGCTAAGATATATTATGCTTCTTTCATTTGTGATTGGTAGTATTTAATCCTTCAGTCAATATATTTGTACTTCTAAGTAAAAATATTGTTTGTAAACGTCGATTTTATTATTTGAACGGATCAAAATAAATTTGACTACCAACTTTTATCAGTCCATTTGAACGTTCAACTTGATCGGTTTTTATTTCACTTAGCTTTCTTGCTACAGTTCTTTTTTTTTTAATATCTTCCTCGACTGATATAGAAATATTGGTTTCTATACTACTGGCAAAAAAGGTCAGAGAGAGAGAATCAGATTAAAATTTGTATTCTTTTTTCAAGTTCTATTTTAACGCGGGTGACAGGAATAATACGCCAATCACAAAATGGTTTGATCATTTCAATTCTGCAATGTTTTTTTTTAATTAAAACTTGGAAAGACAGCAAAAATACCCTAGCACATATAGAAGTTACAGGCAAAACATATAGTTTTATTCTAATAAATTTATAGTTAAATAAAATAAATGCATTTATTTTACTCTATAACTTGCACTTCTAATCGCATAAAAATAACTTTTAATGTTTATGGACACATATATCTCATAATTTAAACATCTTGTTAATTAAAAAAAAAAAAAATAACTACACAACCCAGCTAACTTCAACTACATTAACAAATTAAACTACTTGTCACCGTTTTCAAAAAGCAGTAATAAAATGCAAAAACTTAGTAAATAAGGGTATTTAGTGTCATTTTTAAGTGCGCTTTAAAATTACTGTTAAAATAAAATATAATAAAGAATTATTACACAGTGAAATAAGGCCAGGCACTAATAATACCGGCCTTATTTTGACATCTGAGCTTGCGCAGATGCATGGAACGATAAGGACACGCTTAATAAGTATAGTGCCTCGCTTTATTTATGTCGGTTTTAGGTCGTGTCTTATATTGGTCTTATTTTAACTTCAGAACTGTTCCTCTAACCGAACGGCTGCCGACCACAAAATCGAAAAGTTTTTAGAAGTAAAAAACCTAAAAACCTTGCTCTTTCAAATGTATTTCTGTAATTGTGTTAAACAAAACCCTACAACACAAAACAATAAAGAAAATCCACTAAAATGTTTCCCTTTTTTAGGTTAATGGTACTATCAACATGATTTGCAATAACTCTAAATTATGTGTACAAGCACTATTTAAATAAGGCCGGTATTAATAATATCCGAGCTTAATAAGGCAACTTGCAATAATTCTCATATACAGGATAAATACAGTTTAGAAATAATATTTACACACTGCTAAGAAAAAAAAATTTTTAAACAAAATAATTTATGCTCCTGCTATTACGAATTAAAGTACTAAAAGATTAATGATTTAGATAAATAAAAATTAAAGGTCTATAACCAAAAATTATTTGTAACATCGTGGAAAATTAAAATATTTAAAAAATCTTTTAAAGAAAAAACCATTAACACATATTTTGTGCCTTATTTACTAACTTATATTTGCAGAAAGCAAATGTATATATTTGATACAAATTATGCTGTACAAGTAATAGGTAAAGGTATAACAAAGCAAAGCAACAAGAAAGAATGTATGAGTGTCAGCCAATCCGAAATGTTTACATGCCGGTATTCACGTTAGACTGTCTCTTTTCCTCACATTGCCTATTATTTAGCTGATCTAGTGTATTTAATTTGTATTGCAATGCTACATAGAAAATTAAAACATTATGATAATAAATGAATCTTACCTCCTCGTCGCTTTCAAAGACTGGTAAATTATTGCCTTCCAGAGGCATATCCTGCAGAGCTTGCCACATCTTATGGGCAGCAACACGTTTTGCCAATTTCTTAGATTTTCCAGTTCCAACCTCACGGAATTTCAACACCTGTTGAAAAATTAATTATACATAGATATTTAATAAATTATTAGCATTATGCAACTGAATTTTATAGATGATATGAAAAGGGGACCAAACCATATTTCCACAAAAAATCTTTTAAGGCTGAAGTGGGAGAAGAGCTAGTTTAAGCCGAACGACCCCATTCCATTCAATACAATACCATATATGCACATTCAATGCGAGATCTCACAAGAGAACAGTACAGTATCTGCAGTAAATTCACTGACAAATTTGCACCTACCCTCAAGATAAAAACCAACATCTGTAAAGCTTTCCCCATAATTTGTTTGTAATGTTCGCTGTAAGTCAAAAAATATAACCAAGTCCTGGATGCTTTCTACCTCTAATAACTTATTTCCCACTCTATATTCCCGTTTAATTTTCTTGGTATTTTTATAAAATCTTGTGGAGCAACATTTTTAATATTAAGTTATGAGTTGTTTGTTACTGACAAGGTATAAAAAGATGTTAAGTTGTGTTGCAACATGTTGGAATCAGTCTCACTCTCAACCACATAACACGTAAAATAAATTATAAATAAAAATATTTTTATAAACCGTATTTATAACCAAAACAAACCTCCCCCATTCACTATCAGGGAAAGAAAGGGAAAAATATAGTGAAAATTAGGTAAGTTTAAATTTCAACTATGATGATGGATATATCTTAAAAACAAAAGGTTTAAAAAAAAACTTTTAAGGTGAATTTATACAGACAAATAACATAAAAATAAAATAAAATTTAACTATACATTTTTTTCCATTAGGCATTTATACAGACACATAATATAAAATAAAAATAAGAAATAACCTTGAAGATGACCAAATTCTAATTTCTTATGATATTTTTATTTTATTAAATATTTGACAGACTAAACGTGACTTCTTATTGGCCACTTCTTATTTCTTATTTTTATTTTATTTGGGTTGTATAAATGGGCTTATTCTTAAACCTTATCTTATTTCTTATGCTATTTTTATTTTTATGTTATTTGTCTGTATAAATTTACCTTTAGATTAGTGATCAACGCCCCAAAAAAAAAAACAGTATATCATTTTCAATAAAAACGGCGATGTGTCCGGTTTGCAAATAATTACCTTAATGCTAAATAATTAACCTGTAAGACTAGTAATTAATAAAAAAAAGTGAAAAAAAACTGTTTGTGTTAAACTTAAGCACGGTAACATAACCACAAAAACCAGAAAGTAAAAGGTAACCGAAAATAAGCAGGAGTTATTATCATTACGTCTTCCGTGACTATAAATAATGACAAAAAATTAGTTAAAACCTACTGTCCATGAGAGCGGTTTTCCGCTCGCGGATGATAATACAGCGTTGTGATTGGCGGTAAAAACATTTTAAATTTGCACTAACCAATCACAACGCTGAATTATCATCCGCGAGCGGAAAACCGTTCTAATGGACAGCCCGGCTTAAGTCATTACTAAAACCCAATGACATGACATAATTATGTTATGTCATTGCTAAAACCCGACCGAAACCAACGTTCCGGATCGAACCGCTTTTGAACCGAAAACCGCACCAGAACCGATTTTAGACGTAGGCACCAAGTATCTTTAACCTTAGTTCAACACATTTGTTGACTGTTGCAAGTTGTGCCTATTTTGGGTCACATTATTGTTATACAATGCGTCTAAAGCTTTTGATAAACAAGGATTTTTAAAAAATTATATTTTGTGCTTTTTTATTGCTTTATAAGGGCTATCATCCTTTTTAAAGTATTACCCAACATTAATAATATTTTTTAGCAAAATAGAAAATTTGCTTTATTTTGACAAAAAATTTGTCACATAAAAGCGATTTTGACGCAATCAAGTAAACAATATTTTTAATATGTCAAGGTACGACGGCACTTTTTTCTGGTAATATTTTGCTTCATCTGGTTCGGTTAAGGTAGAAAAAGAAAAAAGTTTCTACTGGGGTAATATTTCTACTATATCCACTAAATTCGATGTACCGCTGTAGCGATGCTTGTTAAAAAACGAACAAGATCAAAGCTTGAGCGGTGCGATGCTTTACAACGCGCCACGTCCCCAGACACCGCTCGTCAAGATGAATGTTTCCATTTAAAACCTTTTGTTGGAATAACAACAACGCTCGAGCGGTGTCAATCATCAATTTTAGGCGTTCAACCAATTATAACCGCGGTAATAATTGGTGACAATTTTGACGCATAATACATTGTTTAAACGTCAACATAACCGATTGGTAAATACCGTTTTAGAATTGGTTCTTCGTCTAAAATTGCTGAACATGAACGCAACCTAAGCCACTGTCTAGCCGTGTTCATAGATTGATCGGATTCTTAACTTGGATTGAATCCTGCTGACTCAGGTGAAAAGTCAGGGTTAAGTCGGCTGTCCATGAGAGCGTTTTCCGCTCGCGGATGATAATTCAGCGTTGTGATTGGTTAGTGCAAATTTAAAATGCTTTTCCCGCCAATCACAACGCTGATTTATCATCCGCGAGCGGAAAACCGCTCTCATGGACAGTCGGCTTTAGTCGGGTTAAACAGAAGTGTCAAAATCATGCTGTTTCTTTTTTAGGTTTTAATAATAGAGGGTGTCTCAAAAGAAATTTTATATTTGTTTAGAATCCTGTGTAAACGCAACGCATTCAAGGAGCGCGGGGGTATGTCAATCGGTAGTCTGGCTCTTGGGAATTTAGTTGCTATGAAGCGTTTTACAGAAGCAGACCGCGCGTTTTGTTTACGCAAAATTTACAAGAACGGCAATTCTGCGACGTTATTTCGAGGTTTTCGCCAATTAAATGATGCACCATGCATTTCTCTCATTCGAAATTAGATGAACAAGTTTAAGAAGACCGGTTCAACACTAGATAAACCAAAATACGGACGACCGTATGGGCTGCGATGTCATCGCGAGAAATAATGTGCGTACTTTTTTGCAGATAAAAGGGAACGTACTCGTACAGTAAATTCAGAGGGGATGTTAGATGAGATTTTGTTGCCTGAACTGCATAATTTTTCTGGCTACAACTAAAGAACAGGGTTCCAGCAGGATAAAGCAACGTCACACACGTCCAATGCCTCTCTGCCCACGAGTGTGTGAAAATTGTCCAAGCAAATTAATCTCAATGACATAAATTGGCCCCACACCGTGCTGATTTGACTTCTATGGATTTTTTCCCGTGGGGTTTCCTTAAATCTAAAGTCTATGTAAAGTCTATGTTAATAAACCAAACTCCCTGGTGCAATTAAAACAAATTATTCGCCTCGAAATGGGAGCCATCACGAAGCCTACCTGCCAATCCGTCATTAGAAATTTTATTGAATTGAACAAATGTCGCAAACGCGGGATAAAACATTTCGACCGCCATATTTTTACGAAATAAATTCGCAAAGTATGTATTTTAATCACAAATTTTAAAATTCAATAAATGGGTTTAATTGTATTTTTTATCGCTTGGTGAGAACTTTAGCGATCCATTGGAGATGTCTAATTATTGTAATGACTATTTTATAAATATTGGAGTGGAAATGGAAACGGCCATTCCCCCTCCCCAAGTGGAGTGCCAAATGGACCGAGCTATACCTAATTCGATTTTTATTACCCCTGTAACTAAGAATGAACTAATTAAGCACATAGCGTCTCTTAAAAACAACAGTTCACCGGGATATGACGGCATTCATGCTAATATAATTAAGGAAACTCATTTGGAAATTATTATACCTTTGATGCATATTTTTAATTTAATTTTGGAGACCGGAATTGTTCCTCAGGAGTTTAAAATATCAGTAGTTACGCCAATACACAAAGCTGGATCCAAAAATTCGATTAGTAACTATCGACCTATAAGTCTGATAAGCAATTTTGCCAAGCTGCTTGAAAAATGCATAAAAAAAGATTGAACTTTTTCTTTAAAAATAATAGTGTTCTATGCCTAAATCAGTTTGGCTTTAGTGATGAGGGACTCAGTACATCTGACGCTATGCACAAGCTGGTAACAGAAGTTGTTAATAACCTAAATGTCAATAAAAAATGTATAACTGTTTTTTAGACCTTGCGAAAGCGTTCGATACGGTACCTCATAACAAGCTTCTTGACATACTACATAACTATGGCATTAGAGGAACAGCTTTTAAACTATTAAAAAGTTATCTGAGTGATCGGTATCAAATGGTGAAACTTAATGCTGTCTTGAGTCATAAACAAAAAATAAAAATTGGTATTCCTCAGGGAACCGTTTTGGGACCGTTACTGTTTATTACCTATATAAATTCATTACTAAAATTGACAATACCTGGGTTAACAATTTCTTATGCCGATGATACAGCATTGGTTTTTGCGGGTGATACATGGGATTGCGTTAGGCATCATACAATAGAAGGAATAAGAATAGTAAAAAACTGGCTTCAGACTTATAAATTAACCTTAAACTTGGCGAAAACTAATTATATTGCATTTTCACTTACTAGAGCAAATAGACCTCCTTTTAATGAAATTGTAGTTGATAATTATAGCATTCTGGAAACACCACATACAAAGTACCTTGGGATCATGATTGACCAGTTTCTTAAGTGGCAGCCACATATTGATTATGTCTCGAATAAATTACGGAAATTAATTCATAAGTTCTATCTTTTAAGGGAAATATTAAATAGAAAAACATTGATTACCATTTATAAGTCATTGGTAGAATCAATTATTAGATATGGAATACTTGTATGGGGTGGTCTATATAATAGTAGCTTATATAAATTAAATATTGTACAGAAATATATTTTAAGGATTATTTATAATAAAAATAGATTATATCATTCTAGAATGTTATTCTCTTTGGACATTGGTAATATTAGAACAATATATATGTTGACCGTCTGTTCCTTTATGCACAAACATGAAGGATTACAGATTGTTATAAATCATAAATATGCTACACGGGCTAATGATAACAGAGAAATACAACTTCCTGTTAGTCACAACAACTTAAATATTAAATATATAAATTATATTGGTCCTAAAGTTTTTAATATGTTGCCCTATGTTGTCAGGACTGTGGAAAATAAGCAAAAATTTAAAATATTATGCAAACGATACATTTATGACAATTGGCAACAATTTGAAAGGTTGTTTGTTTGATGTAAAATTATAAAGTGTACAAAGTGTATTGTAGTTTTCTGGATCTTTAAGTTATATTATATTTTATTTCATTTTGAGATATATATCTAGGTTTATTATGTGGGTCATGCACATACAGATGTTTTTTACATCTAGGTGCATATTAATATTTTTGTTTGAGTTGTATATTGCAGTGTATTGTTTAATTATGTATGTAAAGATTGTTAATTGGTTAAATGTTTAAATGAATAAATTGTGTTGTCATCATAGATTCAGTAACAATAGCTTTGTTCGCGGGTCTAGTAATGAACTGATTCTGAACCAGAACCGAACTGGTTTAGAATTGTTTTAAAGCGCATGTCTAGTTATTTATTAGTTCGGAATTTGTATTTACCGCGAACGATTTTCTACATATACAGCCTGAGGATGTATTCTAAACTCCAGCCTTTTGGTTAGGATTTTTTTCATGGATTAAGTGGATACTACACAAAAAAAAAATTAAATTCAAACAAAAAGGTGGTGTTGCTTATACTGTCAGAAAGCCACTGAGGTCTCTCGGCGGAAGACGAGGGATTCCGGCCTCTCGTTTTTAACAAAAGTATGTAAGCATTTAACTCAAGGGTAAAATTCAAAGCAACAAAGAAATGGTAAAATCTTCGAATGTGTCTATATTTTTCAATTAAATCTTTTATTTATCCTATTGCATACATACATTCATACTGGAGTACAATCAAAAAATCCTTTGTTTATATGCGCTCAGGAATCACAAAAATATAGAAATACTCAACGCACATAGCCTCGGGCAGAGCCTGAATAAATATTTTTAAATAAATAATAAAAAAACATTGCTAAAACATGTATCACGTACTTAAAAAACATTCTCTTATTTCGCCTCTGTCCTACTTAAAAACCGGTGGCACGTGGCGTGGTACTAGAAACTCGTCGAGTTGAATATTTTTTACTGCAATAAATCATTGTTCACAAAAGGGTTTCTTTACTTTATCATTTTTTGTGTACTTGGGGGCATCGCTTTCAGAATAAATTAAATGTCGACCCATCTTTACCTTTATTTATTATTATTTTTATATGTTTTTTATTGGTTTCCCAACCAACTACTGATTAATTTTAAAATATCAGGCATATATATTCATTATAGAGCATGTTCATTAAAACAATTTAAACAGATCTTATAGTAAACATTGAATGTCTTGAATTATTTTTTATAAATAAAGAAAATATTGGTATTGACTAAATACTTACATATCAGTAGCGCCAGGAGTTCCATTAGTCTGGTTGGCTTGCTCAGGAGTCTGCTTACCGACCAGAAGATCAAGCAGATTCTTAGCTGCAGCATGCTTGGCATCTTTTTAGATCTTCCAGTTCCGGTAGCAACATAATCGTTATTTAGGAAGACCCTGTATCTAAAGACAGGTTCATGGATAGCACCTTCGATCTGAAGCAGTTCATATTTCGGAGTAATGCCGCGCCTACTCAACAACTCTTGTAGGACAGAGACCGGAGTCTTGCTATTAATGGCTCCATTAACATCGGTGTTGTAAACCTTAAAATGTATTTTAATAATGACCAACTTATAGTATAGGAGATAGCAACGTTTTCGAAAAAGAATTTTAGGTCAGCTGATTTTTTGATATGTTGTTGTATTTCTTCTGGATAGATAATTTTCAATTTCTTGTCTTTAGATAGGTTTACCAAACATATTTTTTTATTGCCAGATACTTTTATCATTGCTTATACAGTCGTTCCCCTTCAAACTTCTGAACTGTTTAGTATATTTGATGACAAGCTGGAACGATAATATATGACCAAGGTCTGCATTTTTTGACATATCAGTGACAGCTCTAAATGTCAAAGTCACAGCTGCGAGGAACTGTCTTGAAATGGTTTGGTAATTATTTACAGAATAGAAGACAAAAAGTAAGAATGAATGGGGTATCATCTGATGAAGTTAATAAGGAACATGGAGTACCACAAGGAAGTACTTTGGGTCCGTTACTTTTTTAACTGTATATAAATGACATTGTGGATGCTGCCAAGGGTGTTGATGTTCATCTGTTTGCAGATGATACTTTGGTGCATGCATCAGGAGAGAATGTGGAGTGTTTGGTTTGGGTGGTTAATAATGCATTGAGCAAAATCTACAATTATACATGTAAAATGAGGAAATGCGGTTTCAGTGCTAGGGACTATTCCAGAGGAGGCAGGTCTGGATGAAATATTTTATATTTAATTTTTTTTATTTTTACTATTATTATTATTTTTTTAATTAAAGATGGGTATGTCAAAAAAAAATACATGTAAAAACTTTTAAGTATAAACTCATCTAAAAGCCAGATTATGTTAATTGGTACTGAAAAAATTAAGACTTATTTTGCTATGCCTAACTTCGCAATTGAAATAGGAGGCGGAGGGGAGGAGTGAATAAAATTAAATATCTGGGGGTAATAATAAATGACAGGTTGACTTTTAAAGATCATGCTAATTTTGTCATTTCAAAGATAAGCTATTGCATCAACTATCTGTCTCGTTGCTCTGCATATCTATCCTTTTGAGCAAGACTTACAGTGTATAATACAATAATATTGCCACACTTCAATTATTATGTAACTATTCTATGTATGCTCAACAAAATGAGTTGCAGAGATTGCAGAAATTGCAAAATAGAGCAATGAGATTGATATTTTGCTGCTCTAAATATACTCCCATAAGAGTAACGGACCAGTGCTTGAACAGGCTGCCAGTTTTTGAAAATTTTAAAAATTCTGTTATGGTGTTTGTGTTTAAAATTAGGTTGGGTCGGGCACCTTCATATCTGGTCAATAAGTTGGCTTATAACCGTGATATTCATACATATCACACAAGGCAGCAGAATGACTTCTTTATTACACCGAAGAATAAAAAAATATTTCAGAATTATCTTTTTTTTTAGGGGTTTGGACATGTTCAATAAGTTATACCTTATGAACTAAAAAATATAACTTCAATTTTAACTTTTAAAACAAAATTTAAGACATTCCTTTTAAAAGAGTGCAATATTTTGTGATGTATATATTTACTTTGTGTTTGTAACTTTTATTTTACTATATGACCTGAACACAATCACTTTTTGTGTGAGTGTGACTAACTTTGGCACGCTATATTTTGTTTGTTTCTTGATTGTTTAAATTTAAATTTTGTTTTTACTCTATAATTCTGTTTTTATATATGTATATATTTTTAGTGTGACTATTGTTTGTGAATACTATTTTATTTGTCTTTTTTTTTAATGTGCTTCATTGGTTCTTTGGGTAAACAATTAAAATTTTATACTATTTAAACATTTAATAACTTTAATTTTAATTAACATATATTGTAAAATTGTTTTTGTAAATATCTGATTAGCTGAAATATTTGCTAAATAAAGAATTTAATAATAATAAAAACAGCTGGGCGCCAACGCAACCGCGACCGCCAGCCAGACAGTCGAGGATCTACCCGAAAGAAGACGGAGAACAACATATCAAAAAATCAGTCAACCTAAAATCCATGTTTTTCCGATGTTGCTACCTCGCGGACTATTATATAATATTCAGTTCAGATATGCTAATAGTTGACATCGACAACTCTAACCTAAAAATTTTGAAACATATGCTGTATGTCCTAGGATAGGTGTTAAGAGGAGAAATAACCCGAAAAGTTTTGATTTTTTTAAGGATTTAGGCTGCATAGCCTAAATCCAAGAAATACAAAACTGGACTTTAATCGACAATATACAGGGCAAGATATAATAAATATGAATTATTTTTAAAAATAGAGCATTTATGTCTAAATTTGAAGTAAAGTAATTTTAGTTACAAAAAGTTTTCTATTTATATTTATTTACATTTGCCGACTAAAAAACCATTTTGCAATTCTAAGTAGATTCTTGGCATATCCAAGATACTTTTGTGTTACCTTGATAATCAAGAACACAGTAATTTGCTCCCTAATATCAAGTATTTAAAATAGTGCTATTGCTTAGTTAAATGACTTAATTTTTTTTAGAATTCTTTAACTTTAAACTTTGACATAAAATTCAATTTTCTACAGTATTTCGATACCTCAGTTAAATAGTGTAGTCTAAATTTAAATTGGATTTATTCCAGTCTAAACGTATCTAACTCGTCTATTCACCAATTTCAATGTAGAAATACCATTTTTTTTTTTATAATTTTGATTCATAGAGGCACGATCTAAACATGTAACAACTCCCAATTTAGTTCAGAGTTTAGTTTTTCAGTGTAATAACTTGGCTTGTTACAGTATACAGCCATTTTTGACTTGTAACACTACTTGTATCGATTTATTTAAACTTTTCTCCTCTATTTCTGTAAATAAAACTACTTAACTCTCGGAAATTTTTCATATTTACAGTTATAACTCGCCCTGTATATTGCCGATTGGAGTAAAATTTTGTATTTCTTAGTTTTAGAACATGCGACCATTTCCTCCCAAATGCCATTTAAACATTCATAAATTTTGGTCCATATTTCCTCTTGTAACACCCATTGCGGGAAACATCATATAATTATGTGGAGAAATTTAAAAAAATCATTTATTTTACACAGCCTCAGAAAAACAGACGAATAAATAGATAAAGGTATATGTAAGCACAATTTTTAATTCCTTAAAGAATCCTTCACAATAAAATGTACTTCAAACTGCATTTTCTTTTTTAAATGCAGACATTTGCTTATTAAAAAATATTAAATAGTTATTCCTATTTCTTTGTTGAGATGTTTAGGTGTTATGTGTTTAATTTTAAACAGATTACTTGAAAGCAGTTTATGATTACTAGAAGTTATTTACCAATTTAGCTTCTTCAGCCAAAGTCAAGCGTTCACTTTGTATTTGTTGAATGTTCTTATGAGTTTTACCCTTTCTAGGGTGGTGGGGACCACTTGGAGGTTGAACAGGGGGAATGATAGGTTGGTGCTGCATTATGTGGCCAACAGGGTCCATAGACTGTTGATTCTGTAACAAAAATATTAAAATGATACTTAAAACTGCAATGCCAAAAAGTTTAACATCTAATATATTTAAAAAATATATATTAACAAAGACAATTGTACTTTCACTATAGACACCCAGAACAATGCTAAATTTTTGGTCATCAGCTTGGACGCTCACTTCGTGGAATTTATGAAGCGGGTATCCAACGAGTATACACGTAAACAGTACGTATAATTTGCCGCTTCATAAATTCAGCCAAGCCAGCGTCCAAACTGATAACCAAAAATTTAGCATTGTTCTGGGAGTCTTTAGTGAAACTACAATTATCTTTGATATTAACTAACAAACTAACCGTAAAAACTTTCTTATTATGTATTTTACTAAAAAAAAGTTATTCTTTGATGTCTTGAAATGTCCAAAACTAAAAGGCAACCAATAGATATCAAATTTTATCAGTCATCTACGAGCTTTGGCCAAAAATGTAATTTTTGATTGAGAGCAATGGACCTGTATTTTTGCTAATATCGAAAATTGCTATAAAAAAGATGTTTAGAATTAAAATTTACTTTTAAATATATGAAATTTTGTTTATTACAATTTTTTGGTAATAATGGTAAAAATTTTGGTTTCTACAGGGTGTTTTTTTTGGTTGGGATTATAGGGTATAGGCTAAACGGTAAGAGATACAAAAAAAACTAAGATACAAGTCCCGTTATCTTTTTTAATGTTAAGTTTATTGGCGCAATCAGATCCTCGCTAACTTAATTCGTTTAGAAGGTGATTCTCAAAATTCGTCGATTTTAATTACTCCATTTATGGAGATAGAAACAAACTTTAAATACAAAAGATACTGTGCTTGTCTAAATTCGGGACCCCCTACTAACTTTTGAATTGTTTGGTATTTTTTCACGAAAATTTGAGAACTTTCGTGAGACAATAAAAACCAAATTTTAGGCAAGAAATGACAGATATTAATGTTAAACTGACAGCTTGGCGGAGTCTTGTGGCACATCATTTAAAAGCTCCTGACAAGTTCTTTATAACCCCAGAATATAAAGCGATCACCTCCCGGAAAATAGCGGTACTTTAAAAATTACCAGAGTAGTATTTATAATAGCAACTAAAAAATTATCTCAAGTACATAATATTTTTTTTGCGCTGGTGTTTAATCACTAATTATGCTTAAATACTTTCCATTCTGTTCAACGTATTTTTGAACTCGGCTTATAATCAAACTAGTTGCGATATACACTACTCAAAAAAATTATCGCATATGCTCGATTTCTTTCAGAAGCTTTAATCAAAAATGCTTTGATTTAAATGGCCAAATCTCTTTTAATAATTAAGATATTAAGACAATTAAAAAAAGAAAATGTTAAGAAAACGTGAAGCTATAACTTTATATTAACCGTTGTTTTTTACTGTTAGCAATAAATCCTACGGGGTGATTTGACAAAATTAATAATTTTTAATTGCCCTATATAATGTGCTGTTAAAAGGGAGAAATCTCATTTGTTAATAATTTATACTTTTACCCATTTCGGATATTTTATAATGACAAATTTGACTACTACCTTTCAACAGCACATCATACAGGGCGATTCAAAATTAATCGAGCATATGCGATAATTCTTTTGAGTAGTGGAGATGTAAATATTTGGTATTCTTCTTATCTAATTTTAAAAAAACTTTCTGTAAATTATTTTCACTTTATTCAAAGTGTACTAAATATTTACATCTATATCGCCATTAACTTGATTACAAGCAGAGTCCATAAAATTCATCGAACAGAATGGAAAGCATTTGAGCACAATTTTTGGTTAAACACCAGCTCAAACAAATTATTAAATACTTGTGTTATATATGGTTGTAATAATAATAAGAAAAAATGCAAGTTTGGCTAATACCTCAAAAATTAAAACATTTATATTTATTTTAGATTCGCCGCTGGATCCTAAGTAAAAAGTTATAATACTTTTGTATGTGAAGTTTGTTTCTACTTCAATAAATGTTCTAGTAATAAGACAATAAAAATCTACACTTTGAAAATAACCACTGGAATAACCCTGTATCTTCTAAACCCATTATGTTACGTTATCGTGGATCTGATTGCAAAATTAAAGTAAAGACTAAAAAAGAAAACGGAACACGTACCTATCTTAGCTTTTTGTATCTCTTACCATTTAGCCGATAGTAATGTGTAACACTGTGTTGAAACCTTTCTGGGTGTCATGGGTGTTGAAACAGCGTTCATGAATGTAATGACACTGACACCTCTCATGAAACCCAGCCAAACCGACACACTCAGCAACACTTTAACAGATGGCGTGATTCAAGATTTCGTTTCGCATTAACACAATGAAACCACGGATGACACCGACACCCAACAGCGACACAGACGATACACTACAGTAACTCTTTAACAGATGGCGGCATTATTGTCGAATGCAGACGTTTCCTTGATTCAGGATTTTTAAAAGTAAAATAAAGCTGTAAATAAGTTAATAAACAAGTTTGGTTTTAGTGAGAACCAAAATAAAGAGTACATTTTTGTATAAGTTGACCATTAGAAAGATATCGCTGTACAAAAATCGCGGTATATTAAAAAAATAATTTTTTTATTTTTCATCTTTAAAGCAAAATAAATATATAATATATAATAATAATAATAATAACAATACTTTATTTAAAATTTATAATTTACAAGTTAATATATAATGATAAAACTCGAGCAACTCCGTGCTACAATTTTATTGTATCGTAACACTCGTGACTGTGACACTTTTGTGCTGAAACCCGCAGCTCGCCACACTTCGCCATTTTGTCAAGAAACAATTGGATTGTTTCATGACACCTTTGTGTTGAAACACTGTGTTGATACCGAAGCCGGTGTCAGTGTTACTGTTTCAACACCCGAAAATGTAGGGTGTTACCCATGACTATTAGCCGATATCCTATAATCAAAACCAAAAAATACCACCCTGTACTTTGGTGCAATAGGTACATTTCATAGGACAATTTTAAATTCACTTTTTTAATTAACTGTTATCAAAATGAGAACAATGTACCTATAATAAATGTACAAAGTTAATTTTTACCGTTATTACAGAAAAAATAAATTCCTTTATAAATTACCAAAATTACATATTTAAAAGTAAATTTTAATTTTCAATATCTTTTTTTATAACAATTTTCGATATTAGCAAAAATACAGGTACTTTACTCTTCAGCAAAAATTACATTTTTGGCAAAACCTCGTAGATGACTGATAACATAAAATTTGATATCTGATGGTTGTCTTTTAGATTTTGGATTATGCAGAACTTTTTATAAAGAATAACTTTTTTCGTAAAATGAATAATAAAAAAGTTTTCTATATGACACCAACTTCTGTAGGTTCACTGGGTAAAAAGGAATTATGAAATTATATTATTATATATTAACCAAATTTATGTAATTAAGATAGACAAGTTTTTAAATGGTATAATAGTTATTTTTAATCTTAATCACCTTTCCTTTAAAACATAAATAATTATAATAATAAAAGTACTCAACCCCACGTTTTTGTCAAACGTGGTAAATGACTAATTCAATTTTATATGATGGTTACTTTTTAGGTTTTGGAACTTTTTAATAAAAAAAATTGTAAAATTAATAAAAAGTTTTGGTAATTATTTACAAACCGGACGCATCGCCGATGTTAATGAAATTTGGTATACGGGTTTTTTGGAGCGCTGATTACGAATCCGATATTTGATTTCCACCTTTAAAAACCCCATTTTTATTTATGTTACCTGTTTATTCCATAAAATTGCAAAGCTCCACTTTTAATTATTTCGATCGCAGTAGCCTTGGCGCTGCCAAGGCTACTACAATTAAAAGTAAAGCTTAACAATTTTATGGAAAAATGGGTAAAATAAATAGAAAAATGGGGGTTTTAAATGTGGAAATCAAATATTAAGTACCAATTTAGCAGAAAACTCAATAATTGAATGCAAAAGAAGAGGGAAATAGTGAATTTAGCTTAGTTTTGGTCAGTAAGTTTTATCAAGTCCGATGATGAATATCTCGAGAACAAAACGTGTCTGACTAAAAATTCTTTTAGATTCGTAATCAGCGACCCTAAAAGCCCCCTATACCAAATTTCATCAACATCGGCGATGCGTCCGGTTTGTAAATAATAAGTTTTCCATATGACGCCAACTTACATAGACTTACTGTATACCTGCTTTATTAAATAGTTTAGTCGATTTCATTTTATTGGCAATTAAAGTAATATTTAAACACATTGTAGCTTTAAAATAATCAAAATAAACTTATTTAGCTAAATAACGGGATACAATGAAGGGTAGAAATTATTGTTAACTGTTTTTCTTACTTTTCTTAGCTTTTCAAGTAAAACTTTTAGTTTTCGTCCTGAAATGTGTTGCACAAATTCTGCTCTTTGTAAAGCAGCCATAGACGATAAAAATTTTAAAAAAATGTTACTCTGGAATCATAGAAAACCAGAGAACCACACGCGAAAGGTGACAAATACCGGCAACAAGTATGGCCGTTTGACGCAAAAAGAAAATCAAACCAAATTAAACAATTGCCACTGAATATACCGAAATTGAAAATCAAGGAACCTGAAATTTGTAACAACAGCAGTATTTTTTATTGTCAACGGTTAAACTCGTTTTAAAATCATTGCAATTTTAGGCGTTCAACCGATTATAACCGTGGTAATAATTGGTGACAAACTTTGCCGTATAATACATTAATAAATCCTTAACATAACCAATTGGTAAATACCATTTTATAATTGTTTAATCGCCCAAAATTAATAATTACCTTCCTTTTTTTAAATAAATAATGACGTCATAAATGCCCTTTGTTAACCGTATTTGAAAACTGGCCGGAAAACACTTCAGAGTGAAATGGCCCGAAAAAAATAGCGATATTTTTGTCTTTTGTGGTTGTGGATAATATTTCCAGTTTAACAAATATTCTTTTTAATTTAATTTGTAAAAATCATGAAATACGAGTACTGCATCAAGTAACAGGGAATGTGAGGTTAAGAATTACCAGGTAATTTGAATCATGGAATTTTTCAAACACTTTATTATGACGTAATTTTAAAGTACGGTCGTATACGTATCCCTTTTTTTTTAATTGGCAATAAAATAGAAATTCATATCAAATGTCAATTTGAATGGTACTGAATAGTATCTAGATAATCGGACAAAGTATTAGACAAATATAAATCCTAGGATTATATGTTTTTTAAAATAAAAGTTGTAAGTAAATTTTGATGACCATAACTAGAAAATTTAAAAAACAGCATAAAACCGGCGGCTGTCCATGAGAGCGGTTTTCCGCTCGTGGATGATAGTTTAGCGTTGGTTGGTGCAAATTTAAAATGCTTTTCCCGCCAATCACAACGCTGAATTATTATCCGCGAGCGAAAAACTGCTTTCATGGACAGTAACACTAAAGTCGGCTGTCCATGAGAGCGGTTTCTGCTCGCGGATGATAATTCAGCGTTGTGAATTTGCACTAACCAATCACAACGTTGAATTATCATCCGCGAGCGGAAAACCGCTCTCATGGACAGCCGGCTTAAGAAATTGCGTAATTTCTTACTTATTACTGGTGCTTTTCTTAATTTTATTAACTTTGGTGTGTATGGGACCACATACAGACACTGATCGCAAATATGAAGTCAAAATATTTTATAATTTATTTTGTGTCATTTAAAACAAAAATATTACCCCAAGAGCCCATATAATTTTGACATTTGTTACGATAAAGAGCTAACAAAAATTGTTCCAATTTCTTGGGACAATTTTGGTAAAATTTAGTGACTTCATGTTTTCACGTCAAAATTTTGAGGTTATGGTTTTTTCCACCAATGCTTTGCCGTGATCCGTGATGTTTTGTTTGTATTAAAATTATTTTGTTTTTTTGATTCTTTTGGCTGATAGACGTGAATATTTTAACAGACGTGAATATTGTAACAACTTATTGAACCTTAATGCGGCCGTGTAAAACGCAACGCATTCACACAGTATATTGTCGTAATTTTTATTGTAACAATAAATTGAAGTAGACTTGTCGTGTAAAACCCGCTTTATATTAGTTGACAACACGAATTTTATCAATGAAAAGTAAAGCTACATTTACAACCAATTCTGAAATTTCAAATCAACATTATTAAACAATAGGTTTAACTTCACTTATAAAATTAGTATTTGACAAGTGAAGTTTAAAAACTGTTTACAAATGCCCATTTGAAGTTTTGGAATTGACTGTAAAAGCACGGTAAGTTTGTAAAGATTCTAGAAAATACCAGAAAAAAGGAAAAATTAACCAAGGCTACTATTTGTTTATCTTTTATTTGTCAGACCGGAATTAAATAAATAACTTTCTACATTGGGTAAAAATGCTAGGTATAAGGTATAATACATTTAGTATTATACCTTAAACCAAGCCTGGCATCCTTGTGTTGACTCAACATGCCGCCATTACAAATAAAAAACCGGCAATATTTCCTAATTGAGGCTTTGATATTTTTTGCGCCGAAAGCGTAGGTATATTTACGTAAATATAAGAGCAAGTGAGACACATTCACAAAAAATTTTATGGAAATAAAGTTCTATACAAGCTAAAAGACAAGAAAAATCGATAGGCGTAAGCATAGGGGTGGTTGACCTCACATCTGGCTTTATAACTTTTCCGTTAATATTTTTTAAACTTAAAAAACAATTTTAAGACTAAAAAATTAAAAAATTGTCCGTACTTAGATGGTATTTTAAAAATTAAAATAGATGCCACTTAATAAATTTATAAAGTAGGCGTTTATAAAATTATATGTCAGTTTTTTTCCTATAAAATCTGTAAAAATACAACTGTTTTAATGCGTCCTATAAATCTTTATTGTTTTAATTACTACTTAAATAGAGTTTCAATGCAAACTAAGCTTTATAAATAATATAAAATGCGGCCGGTTTTAGTCCAACGCCTTTATCGTAAGTCATCCATGTTTGTTGAAATCTACATCCGGCAACAAAACGCCGCTGTGGAAAAATTACTGTAAAATGGTACATTCAAATAATTCCTTTTTACTTAGAGACACCAATCACCTAATAAAATTAAAATAAGATGCTTACCAAACGACGAATTGGTCGAATTCTGGAGAATAAATCTGAAATGGCGAATAAATGTGGTTGCCACAGGCACGGCCGTACCCGAAATATCAATGAAAGAATTTCACACAAGCGCAGTTTTGCTGGCTTTACGTTCGGTTTGTATTCTACGAATTCTACGCGCAGGTTTACCGTCGGACATGTCTTGTATCAGAGTTCCTATATAAAAGGGTCACGACATTCGCCATATTGGTGTTAGTTGTTTTGACGTCACCAGGAACAATTTTGGGCCATGTTATTAAATCAGATAAGTGTCGACATCAGTGCCGGAGAAATGCAGTTTATAGTATTATAAGAACAACAGTTTCCAAAACACGTTTTATTTATTATAAAGTTGCAGCTTCTTTAACTTTAAAAAAAAACTTTTGGGATTACATCTTTCAACAAATGTCACTTTTAAAACAATAAAAACAAAATGCACACAGACGTCACTGGATTGATCATATCAGCTGTTGAAATATATTGACTTTACCAAAGTTAAGTCAAATATTAAAATACTGTATTTAAATATTAATCTTTAATACCACCATATTCGAATACAAAGGAAAAAAGTGTTTAAAATACCGCTGGTATTTAAATACCAGAATTCAGTATTAATAACTACTTTTTAAAGACCCAAAAAAGATCTACCCCAAAACAAAAGAACCCCACAAAATTGTCTCTGACTTAAACTTGTCGCTAAAAAACCGCTGTATTTTAATACCAGGAATAAATAAATGAATATTAAAAAATGAGCTATTCATATCTAAAGTTAATTTTTAGGTGTTAACTAGAGGATGCTTCCTTATCTACTTTGATTAGAATGTGTCTAAAACGTCGCCACTTTTTGTGCTTCCCTGTATGTATAATACCATCAGAGTGAAATACTGAATTCCTCCATGCTTGCTACATAAAAAGACATATTTTTAAGTATCGCTCTGAGCAACCGTTTTCTAGATATTCGTGTATTATAGAAATGGTATTTTTTTGATATTGACATTGTAAGTTTTAAAAACACACAGTTTATATATTATTTTGTAATACCCTATGGAATAAAAATGACCTATTTTTCGAAACACCTCTATCAACCCTTTAAGCTGGACCCCCAGTCACTTTCAAATCTTAAATGACAACACTTTTTTTGTGGCACCTCTCTGAAAAGCTTATGAAAAATGCTTTTCGTTGGTCATAAAAAGTTGGAATAAAATCAAATACTACCCTAGTTTTAGAAAAATTATACTTTAATATTCATAAAGAGTACCAGAAAATGTCCAATTAAATTAAAATAAAATTAATTAAAAAATATTAATAAATTAAAATAATACTAACCTGCCCCAATACGAAGTTCTGGTTAGTTTTCTTTCTAAATTTTTGTCGATTGTGCAACAGAACTAACCAGAACTTCTGATTAGCTCTACAGGAAGTTTTATTTAAATTAATTAATAATTTTATATTAATTTAATTGAACATTTTCTGATACTCTTTATAAATAATAAAGTATGGGAGCAGCTAAGGGATTGAAAGAGGTGCTTCCAAAAATACGTCATTTATATTCTCCCCGGGTATTATAGAAATGGTATTTTTTTATTTTTTGATATTTGGCTTGGTTTAGAAAATATAGCTATTGTAAGTTTATAAAAACCGCACACTGTATTTAAAAACCGCTAAACCCTAGGTATAGGACATGATACTCAAATTTTGCTTAAAATCTTATGTAGAAACCAAAAATTTAATAATATATAGGGTGTGTAATTTAAAATAAACAACTTAATATGCATCTGGTTTAACCGGAAGTCCCAGAAACGTGAAATATTTGTCATAGAAAGATCAATATCACCTAAACCTAACACCAAAATTTAAAAAAATTATCTTTAGTATTTTTCAAAATTTTTTATTAGGACGCTCTATACAGGGTGGCCCACCATATTCGACACGGTCTGTAGCTGGATAACCATGGGGTTTTTAAAAAAGTAAATACTGAAACATATACAGGTCGGATAAGGCCACAGTATAAAATTATTTTACTCTATACAGGATGTCTCTAAAAATTGTGACATATCAAAGTAATATTTTTTTAATGGAACACCCTATATTTTATGACAGTTTTAGATTCTAAATAAAAAAAATAATTTAAGTTTGTTAATAGTACCAAGTGTCTAATTTTATTCATTTTTGTGATATTTGATTTTCTTTCAAAATGCAGGGGTGCAAATAAATTAATTTTATTTTAACAATATAAACTCCTTATACTTTAAATTTTTCTACAAGATTAGAAAAAGTCTGCCTTATCATACGTAGGTCATATCGAGATCATAGATTATACAGGGTAATCAAAAAATAATTTCAATTTTTTAGAAAGTCAAATAGCAATATCTCTCTTATTTTAAATGAAACACCCTGTATTTTTTTACACTACATGATAACAAACCAAATGCTCTTTCAAATGGTGTATAGGTTGCTTATACCTATCTTTTATACTTTTTAAGTAAATTCCGTTTTAACATATTTTTATTCCAAATGTCTATTTAAATGTAAGTAGGCTGTGCTATGCCTATTTACTAAGCCTATGCTTATTTACTAAGCCGTTATTGCAAAATTTAAATGTTGGAAAAAAGCACAAAATTAAAAGATTTTGTATTATCTGCCACTATTTTTAAAAATTCACAGAAAAAAAATTATTAGTTGCTTATAATGCTATTTCCAATAACACTTATTTCAGCTGAATGTGGTAATGATAAAACTTGTGTTTTTAAACAATCCTAATAACGCCTCTGGTCAGTTATGACAACATTCTGTGACCTATAACTCTTTTCTTCCATTATCCATAATCACTGTGTCAAATTTTTTAAAGCAACTATTAAGGTTATCTGATGGTTTCTCCTGAAATATTTGTCAGGATTAACTCTAGACTAAAGTAAATTTTTTTCACATCCTACCAGTATTATATCATCTTGTTGATGTAGAAGAAGGGTTTTTTTAAATCATTGAAATTTCTTTTAAACTGACTAAAACACCAGTAATCAATAAATGGTCGTTGTTATTTTCTTATGAAAAATATTAATGGCTGCTATGTCACAGCCAACTTTAATTTAAATAAACATTTGGACTAAAAATTTGTAAAAACAGATTTTAGTAAACAAGCACAAAAGATAGGTATAGGCAACCTATACACCATTTGAAAGGGTATTTTATTTGTCATCTTGTAACGTAAAATAATACAGGGTGTTCCATTTAAAATAAGAGAGATATGGCTATTTGATTTTCTGAAAAATTGAAATTATTTTTTGATCACCCTGTACAATATTTGATCTTGATTTGACCTACGTATGATATGGCAGACTTTTCTAATCTTGTTACTCATTTTAAAGTTTAAAGTGTTAAAGTAAAATCAATTTAATTTTACCTCTGCATTTTTCAAAAAAATCAAATATCACAAAACGAATAAAATTAGACACTTAGTACTATAAACAAACTTGAGTTATTTTTTAAAGTAGAATCTAAAACCGTCATAAAATATAGGATGTTCTATTTAAAAAAATATAACTTTGATACGTCACACTTTTTTGATTTGTATAGACTAAAATAATTTTATACTGTGGTCTTATCCTATTGTATATTATTATTATTATTATTATTATTATTATTATTATTATTATTATTAGTTTATTAAGTTAGGCGGTTAAAAACCGTTCAAACTTGTTATCTAGTTTAGATTGTCATATAAGTTTTTAAACGTGTTCACTGATTCCGCACAAACACAACTATTTGGTAAATTGTTCCACCTTCTTACTATGCGATTCGATAAAAAGTGCTGCCGACACAGTTTCTGGAAACGTTCTTGTTTTAGCTTAAACATATGTCCTCTTAATCTCATATTTCTATTTAACTGAAAAAAGTTTACATTGACAGAATAGTGCCCGTGTAAGATTTTATATGTCTCTATAAGGTCTCCCCGAGTTCGACGTTCTGACAAAGTTGTTAAGTTTAAAACTTTTAATCTATCACTATAAGATAAGTCGCGGAGACTTGGACATAACTTGGTGATTCTTCGTTGAGTTTGTTCCAGGGCATGTATATCTTTGACAAAATATGGGTTCCACACTGATGCTCCATACTCAAGTATTGGGCGTATATATATCTTATAAATCCTTTCTAAAAATTCCGGTGAGATGTTTTTAAATGCTCTCTGTACCATGTATGAAATGGTGTTGACTTTTTAATTATCTTTCCTATGTGAAGCTCCCATTTAAGATCATTGGAAATTAGAATGCCTAAATCTTCCTGGGCGGATACAGCTTTTAAAGTGACTCCGCCAATGGTGTAATCTAAACAAGGATTGTTAGCACCCATATGCAATACAGAACACTTTTTTTCATTGAGTTTCAAAGACCAAGTAGCACACCATTCTTCTATTGTTTTTAGGTCATTTACCAGTATTTCATAATTTGTTAATGGGTTATTATATAACTTGGAGTCATCGGCATACATGGAGAGAGTAGAAGTTATTCCCTTTGACAGATCACTAATAAACACATTGAAAAGAATTGGTCCCAAAACATCAGCAATGGAAGATACATTTTTAAGAATTAACGGATGTATATTGTCAGGTCCGGGACTACAATCTGCTTTTAAGTTATTTATGGCTTTAACTATTTTTTCACTGTTGATGGTTATGGATGTAAGTGAATTTTGATTTCTTTCTGTCGGAGTCAAGATAGTAATGCCATCAGTAGGTTCGGTCATATAGGTTCCCTCAAAATAATCCGCAAACAGATTTGCCACTTCCATAGGGTTTCCTGTTATGGTGTCATCCCCGTTTCTAAGTGTGGGAGTAGAAACTTTTGAGCTTAATATGCTTTTAATGTACTTGTAAAAAATTTTTGAGCTTTTACTTTCAATGAGATTTCTTTCATAATTTTCTTTGGCCTTTCTGATTTGGCATGTGACCATATTGCATTTGTCTCTGTAAATTTGATAATCGGCGTTAGAATTTGATCTCTTGTAAATATGCCAGTATTTTCTTTTTCTATTTATTTGTCTTTGGAGCTCGGATGTAAACCACGGTTTACTTCTTGAAGTTTTTATCTGGTATTCCGGAATAAATGAGTTCACACATATACCAATCTCCTTCGAGAATTGGTTCCATAATTCATTAATTTGAGTAGAAGACCACGTCACATTCTGTAAGTGCATATTTATATCCTCATATTTCGCATTTTTATAATTCTTCTTCGTTATTGTTTTTGGAGCTGCTGTGCTACAGGACAATTGCGATGTGGCTATAATAACTAGGTGGTCACTACATCCTACAGGTGGCTCAAAAGATATTTCAGAAATAAGATTAGCATCAGAGGTAAAAACCAGGTCCATAGGGTCCAGGTATATGTTCCAGTATTTACTTTTTTTAAAAACCCCATGGTTATCCAGCTACAGACCGTGTCGAATATGGTGGGCCACCCTGTATTTATTTTGTTTAAAAATTAAATTAAGTTACAGATGCTTTTTAATTAAAGGATTTTTAAATTTTTCCTCTTTGCAAAGATACAAAAAAAATACACGTTTTTAAAGGAGAATTTTGATTAATTTTAAAATTCCCCAATATGTTCAAAATTTCGACAATTACAGTTATAATACAAATACTACGAAGTGTAACGACTATGACAAAAAAAGGCAACAGGATTTTACAAAATAGATAGTATAATAAAAGGATGTTTTACCAAAATCTTAGTGCATTAGTAGACATTTTATATTACTTTTACATAGAACACTATATTTTATTTATTAGGAAGTTGGCTTAGAGTTTTGGTCAATATTCGGAGTCCACGGTATAGGATTAATATATGTAACGGAAGCTGAGGAACATAAACCTAAAAAGTAGAAATACATCAATTATTACTGCATACAGGGTGTTTCACAACTTATCCGACAAACATTAAGGGCTACAATAAAAAATATGAAAAAATCTTCCTATAAAAAATGTCCTAAACTTCTTAGTTTTTGAACTAAGGGTGGTTGAAATTTAAAAAAAATGTTTTTATAATAACTTTTATACCAACTTGGATATTTTGAAAAAATTGAGGGATACCTCCTATGCACCAAAACACTTTTTGGGCATACAAGGAAAATATTATTTTTTACTTGTGTCGTTAATAAGGGGTTTAAGGTAAATATTTAAAAAAAATGGTACGCCACTGCATTTTTCTAGAATAAAAACTATTTCTCGGCCGGTCATTTTGTATGGATAATATCAAATTCTACAGTGAAAAATTACCTTTCATATTTATTCTTTAATTAGATAGGGATTTGACCATGCGGAGAAATGGTTTTTATTTATTTACGCGAAAACTGGGCATAAAATAAAAAAAGTGAAGAGATCAAATTTGTGTTAAACTAAATGGAAATTTAAATAAAATATATTTTAGAAAAATGCTGTTGCGTACCATTTTTTTCTGAAAAATATTTACCTTAAACCCCTCATGAACGACACTGGTAAAAATTATTTTTTTCTTGTATTCCAAAAAATGTGTTTTGGTGCATAGGAAGCGTCTCCCATTTTTTTAAATATTCAAATTAGTATAAAAGTTATTACAAAAAAATACAATTTTTTAAAAATATTGAACCTCTTGTAGTTCAAAAGTAAGACGTTTAGGACATATTTCATATAAAGTTTTTTTGAATTTTTTATTGTAGAATTATCTCTTAAAGTTTGTCGGATAAGTTGTGAAACACCCTGTATAAAATTGTCCGTGAGGCAGCGACAGATTTTCGTGACCATTTTCCTCTCAGTCAATAAATCGTTAAATGCTTCAAGAGGGTTTGTACATTAATTGTTGTGAGCGTCAGCTGCGGCACCGATGGTGGAATTATACAGGGTGTTCCAAAGAAAAGTGTTTGTGTTTTTTTAAATAGAACACCCTGTAAATAAGTTTTTCCTACGACCACATGTAAAAATAGTAAATAGCACACTGTTTTCATGCATAGAAAATGCCTTATATCACACTAGTGTTGCAAAGTACTTTACAACACTAGTGTTGCAAAGTATAATATAAAGCTGTCATTGCTGTCATTGTTATCTAAAATAAATTTGGAGTTATCAGGCTGTTAATGGGATTTACAATGAAAAAGCCATGCAATATCTTTTAAATGAGGACCTTCTTTAATTCTAAAATAATGAAAAGCTACTAGGTAGGTGATTTTTGATATAAAAATATTGTTAAACAGTATAATATATCGCAGTAAGGAAAAGTATATATCACCCTAGTGATGCAAAGTTTTCAATTGTTTTCTTATTTTTTCTGAACAGCTTGTGGTCGTAGGAAAAATAGTGTACATTACTAACTTAAATGTGAAGCACTACGTGTGTGAAAATCACTTTCTTACACTCGTGGGTTTGTATTGCGACTCGTGTGAAATAAGTCAGTTTCCACCCTTGTAATGTAATATACTATAGTTTTAACTTGTAGAAATAAAAATAACGTAAATTTTATCAGCGATACCTATACCAAAAATGTTAAGTTTTTAAGATATTTGGGATTTTTGAAAATTCTTTGCAAAAATAAAATTTTAATATATCTTACTATACTTACGCTTGACTTTGTATATTATCTTAGATTGCTAGAAGATTAACTGTACCATACATTTAAATTTTTTAACCGGCGTATACACGGTCATGGAAACCTGAAACGCTTTTGCATGAAAGCAAATGTCAAATGAAGCTTTTGATACACACAATTCAGATGTACCTGTCAGTTCAGCGTCTGTTTTGGCAGCTGGTGGTGTGATCAACTTGAACATAACCGTAATTCAGCAAAAAGATTTTTAAATTTTTGTCAATGTATTTATTACTTTTTACTTTCCAAAAGTATGGATAAGCTTGGTACATATCTATAAAATCACGCAATACATCTTCCTGGCGCGAAAGAGCCATTTTGTTAACTCAAAACCAATAATATAACCCCGTAAACGACGTTCCTAAACTGAAACGTTAACAGACGTGTCCTACACAAGCACAAGTTTGCACGACGCGCGCCAAACTCGGTCATCAAGTCGCATGCCAAGCCAGATGTGGCAGTTTTTAATACACATGGTCAAATTTGCGCGCGAGCTTTGGCTTTTTTTGACACATGTGATAGTTTTACATGACCGTGTATACCCTGGTATACTAAACATTATACAGGGTATCCAGAAATTAATATAATAGTAAATATTAGTTACTGGACACCCTGTATAATTTCTAGTAAAAAATTTAAATGTTGGTGATTGTACTTAATTTTCTAGCAATCTAACATAATATAAAGAGTCAAGCGTAAGTAAGGTAGGATATATTAAAATTTTATTTTTATCATGATTTTTTCAAACATCCCAAATATTTTAAAAACCTTTCAGTTTTGGTATAGGAATCGCTAATAAAACTTACATCATTTTTACTCCTACAATCCAAAAATAAACTAATATACAGGGTGTTCCATTTAAAAATCAAAAGTTTAATATTGATCTTTTTTCTCGAGCACCCTGTACAATTCCACCATTGAAGACGCAGCTGATGCTCACAACGATTCATGTTTAACCCTCTTAAATCATTTTACGAGTTATGGGCTGAAAAGAAATAACTGACAAAATTTTGCATCTGGCTTACCGTCTATACCCAGCAAACACTATTTCCCGGCAATATACTTTTTTCATATTGGCATTGATGGTAAAGCATTGGCAATTGGTGGCAATATTATGCCAACATCTCATACCCATTAAAAAGTTAACCCTAAATAAACACTCAATTGCCAATAAATTTTACATGCAGGCGAATTGCCGGCAAGCATACAAAAATGGCGGCATACCAATCCTGATTAAATAAAGCATGCCTTTTTGTTGCAGGCAAATAAATATTGGATTTTTGAAGGCAAACCTTCAACGCATATTCATACTTTTCAAACCAGATTATTAACATTGGTATTTAACTAACATTCGAGCAATTTTTTGATCTGTTTTATTTATAATGGAGGCTAAACAACATTATTTTATGTTTTTTTACATAATTTAAAGAAAATGGCCTTTTCCTAACATTTTATTCATACAAATCATGCAAATAGAAATTAAGTCAAACAAAATGTTTATTATGTGTTTTTGAGAGAATAAAAATAAAATGATGGTAAAATTAGCTAGGTTAATTTCGACGATTTCGACCGAAGGTGATAAATTCAAATTTCCCGCTTAGCCGAAATACAAGATTTGACAATTTGACAGATGATGCAACCTTGCTTTTGTTTGGCCGCTTTGTGCAATTGTTTTCTACGTGGTTTTCTAGCTTTTTAGTTTCTTTTTAAAGAAAAGAGTTTTTAGTAGACATAATTAAGTGTATTCATTACCTAACTAGTGTGTGTTGTGTAATTAATTGGTGATTGCTAGTCAAGAAGGCGGGTTATTCAAGTAGACTGTTAGGAGCTGTAAACATTTTGTTTAAAACCTTTTAAATTTGTAGTTACTTAAAGAAAATATATGAAATCAGGGAGTTGCCTTATTAAAAGTTTTAAAGACGTGTTAATAAAAGAAAATATATATATTTAATAGTTTTTTTGACATTTAACTCCTTTCAAATATTTCTCCCTATGTTTTGGATCTGAAAATTGCGTGTAAGTGTCCCTTAAATACTTACTATTTTAAAGTGTTTTCTTTTGATTTTCTATCTTTTTTTTATAACATACTTTTTATTTTTATTTTTTGTTAATTGTTACGGTATAAAAATTTATATTATGTAATTTTTTATTGATAATATTTTCCTGCCTTTTTTCTCATTTTTTTCGATTACAAAATTCTAAATATGTTATTTAACTTTTGGGACATTCAACTTATAAAACTTGCAATACTTATTTAATGATAAATGCCATTATCCTAAACGCATTTTTGCCAATAACTTATTAATAATGGATGCCATAATCCTAAACGCATTTTTTGGCATAACTTATTAATGATAGATGCCATCATCCTAAACGCTTTTTTCATCATAAATTATTAATAACGGATGCCATCACATTATCTGCAACACGTGGCCTAATAACGGCCAATTGCCCACTTTCGCGTCCTTTTGATACCTTTTTGCCAATGCCTTGCCATTAAAGAGTGTTGGCAATGCCAGTAAATTAAATGTACAATGCCGGCAAAAAATGTTATATGGGTATATTATAATGATGTCGATAAAAGATAATAGCAAATTATAATGTTTCAAGTTTTAGATATACATATAATATGTGAAAACATACTTAAGATTAAGCAACAGTAATTAAATTGGCTTATTTTCAGGGTATTTGTATAAACATAATATAAATAACATTATTTTTCTTACTTTTAAGGCCCATATTCATTGGTACTGGTTTCTGTCGGTTTTTAGCATTTTTAAGCCATTCTTGGTAAGCTTTTTCATTTTCCTCAATTCGAATTTGCTTTTCTTTATACATGTGAAAAAGGGCTAATTTTTCCTTGATTTTTCTTTCTAAAAATTGTGTGTGCTGAATTCTTAGAAAACCTTACAGAAAAATGTATCTTAATACATTTTTATATTGACTACGAGTCAGGTGATCTTACTGGCTAACAGTTGGTTATCTTTGATTTTTAACATTAAACTAGCCATCAGCTGTAATAAAAAACGCCGTAGGTTATATTGGGTGATTCAACAAATCACCATAAGAAAATTTAAAATAACTTTAGGTAATTTTCTAGAAACCTGCGGCAACTCCGATTTTGACGAAATTTGGTATACAGGGGTTTTTGGGGCGCTGATGAACTTTGATGATGAATATCTCGAGAACAAAACGTTTTCACCAAAAAATCTTTCAGATTCGTGATCAGCGCACCAAAAACCCCAGTATACCAAATTTCGTTAAAATCGGAGTTGCCGCAGGTTTCTAGAAAATTACCTAACTTTATTTTTATTGACACATCAATAGGTTTCCATAATAATTTGAACACATTTTCTTTACTTACCTAGATCATACTTCTTTTTCTGTCTCAGCCATAAGTTAAAACTTATCTCATTTTCCACTTTTCTTTTTCCTTTTCAGCTTCTCTTAGTTTTTGCTCTTGCTCCTCGAGTTCTTTTTGAACCTTTTTTCTTTCTTCTTCCTTTTTTTTCTCTGCTAGCCATTTTTTAAAAGTTTCTCTTTCTTTTCAATTAACCTTTGTCGTTCTTCTTCTTTTTGTTTGGCAAGCCTAACTTCTTGCATCGCTTTACGCTTTTTTCTAACTCTTTCTTAGCTAGCCAATTTTGAACTATTTCCTGTTTTTCTTTAGGATCCAGCGTACAAGTTCTATCTGTTCTATTAGTGTTTAAACATGTCAAAGAAAGACGAAGTTCGCTATTAAAATTGTTGGCCGTATCAAAGTTTTTAGCTTTTACGGTTGTTTCACTTTGAAAACTGTTTTCTGATTGTCCATTGGAGGAAGAATTAGTTGATAATTGGTCGTTAGTTCCGTATCCACTTTCCGGAGATTCATTTTCGCGTGAAGAACTTAATCTTTTTGATAACAAGATGTATTACTCTCATCTTTATTACTTGTTAAATGTGAAGCACTACGTGAATAACAAGTTGAAAATTTATTTTTGATTTTGTAACCGCATTCCGACGGTTTTGGTTCTACTGTCTTTGAAATCATATTGCTAGAAAAATTTAATATATTTTACGAATCGTTACTTACTTCACTTTCTGCTATATCATCAGTAACTGATATAGGGCTAGTTTTTCTAAGTGGAGGCATTTCTGTCACTGTTTTTTCAACATAAATAGCAGAATTAATAAATTTCCTTTATAACTTTTTGATTTTCGACTTTTCCAAAATCATTGATGGTCCATGTGCGTTGGAAACATTGGGAGTTAAATTGATTTTCGATCATTTAAACAATGTTCAAAAAGAAATGATTAAAAAAAACTTTGTTGTATAAAAATCACGTTGTAAAAAAACGCGAAAAACTAAAAATGTCACTGTGACTGTTGAGACTTGCCATGAACTTCTAATTAGTGTAAACAATAATTGGTGGCCTAGAAATAGGTAAACAAGATAATACAAACACATTATCCCTTTTTTAAATACCCTTCTCCAAGAAATTACCGCACCCTGATTTTCTCCATAAGGTTCGATACAAAAATACTTTAATTTAAATGACCATAACTGTTTTAATAGTAATTAGGGTTATGAAGACAATTAAAAAAATAAAATGTTAAGGAATGGTGGAGCTATAACTTTAGCGTAACCGTTGTTATTTGGTGTTAACAATACATTCTACAGGGTGATTAAAAGTTTTTGGAAAAAATTTTAATCGCCCTGTGTGATGTGCTGTTGATAGGCAGTAATCTTATTAGCGAATAATTTATACCCTTACTTGTTTCTTATGTTTTATCATCACAAATAAAATTACTCTTTTTTAACAGCACATCATTTAGAGAGATTACAAATTATTCATTTTTTTCAAAAACATTTATTCACCCTGTAAGATCTATTGTTAACAATAAATAACAATGGTTACGCCAAAGTTATAGCTTCACTTTTCATTAACATTTTTTTTCAAATTATCTTACTAACTTAATTATTAAAAGAGTTATGGCTTCATTCACGCGACTATTAGCAGCAAACTCAAGAATTGTGTGCAAGAACACAAAATTTTGCATGACCGGCAGTATGGATTTCGCCACAAAAGATCTACAACAGATCTTCTTTCCTTCGTATCATACTGCTGGAATAAGTCTCTTGAGTTTCTAGGTGAGTCCCAGATCGTTGCTCTTGATATATCCAAAGCTTTTGACCAGGTCTGGCATTCTTAATAAACTTCCCTCCTATGGTCTCTCAACTAAACTCTGTACTTGGCTGGCTAGTTATCTATCTGATCGACGTATATCAGTTATTGTGGACGGCCATTCTTCAAGCTTTTACCAAGTAAATGCTGGAGTGCTTCAGGGCTCAGTTCTGGCACCAACATTGTTTCTTCTTTCACATCAACGACCTTCTCTCGTCCACAACTAATTCCATTCATAGTTTCGCCGAAGATAGTACCCTTCACTCCAGTTTTCAGGATCCTAACCCCATCACTAAACCTGATTTGGAAAACAAACGCAGAGCGATGCAGATAGCTCTTTCGCAGGATCCTGATTTAATATTGGATTGGGGCGCCAAAAATCTCGTCCATTTTAATGCATCCAAACACAATCATGTTCCTTGTCGCGAAAAGAGTCATCAAATACTCATCCTCTACTTATGAGCGGCCAAGTTTTACAGAGCAAAGACACCTTTAATCTTGTGGGCGTCACATTTGAAAGTAACCTTAACTGGCATAAACACATTGCATCTATAGCCACGGCAGCTTCAAAAACGCTTGGATTTCTCTTTCGAGCCAAAAAGTATTTTTTCCCTTCTAATTTATACACTTTATATGTGTCCCAAATCCGACCTCCCTTGGAATATTGTTCTCATATCTGGGGCATGGCGTCCCCCACAACCCTAAGCATTCTTGATTCTATTCAAAGAAGAGCTATTCGTCTCATTAATGATCCTTCACTTACAGAAAGGCTTCCCTCTCTTGCCCACCGTCGGGCTGTGGGGGATTTATCGCTTTTTTATAGGTACTTCCATGGCTTCTGCTCTGAAGAATTGTCCAGTATAGTTCCTCCACTCACGGTTCCCAACAGAGAAACTCGTGGTTCCGCGCGTATGCATCCCTATACGGTCCAACTGGACAGGCCTCGAACTTCCCACTTTGTTCGTTCTTTTATCCCTAGAGTTTCTAGATTGTGGAACCTGCTGCCCGCGGAGGTCTTTCCTTCCCCCTAAATCTTCAAGTATTTAAGTCCTGTGTCAACAAACTCCCTCTTACCTCGCTTAAGACACCCACGGTACGATAGTTTCAGCTCGTTTTCAGGCTTTTAGCCTTCGTGGTTTGTCCAAAGATAAAAAAAGGAACAGCGAATATGACAAAATTAGGTTGATTTTCCATACAAGTTTGATGTTGAATATCTCGAAAATGAAACGTTGCTGACTAAAAATACTTCAGAATTTTTTGGATATGTCAATATACTTTTAGTTCTTAATAAACGTATTGGGATTAAATAAATAACAATAAAACACATATATTGACTTCTTATAATATATTTAAATTTTTTAAACAGTATAAATCTTTATAAGTAGAATTTTTCTACATTAAACTAACACACAGTATTGCAAATATATATGTTGTATAAACTTACAAATCTATTAAAATGAGATAAATAGGTATATTTATTTAGATACAGAAAAATGTTTTGTTTTAATTTAAAATAAATTAAGTAGGTTAAAAATATTTTATTTAATTTAGATATTATTTCTAATATTTAAAAAGGCTATTCAGTAAAAAGTACTAAAAGGCCTTAAATTTTGGTATTTTTAGGTGTAAAAATAACTTGTTACATTTTTTTTCATTATGATTAGTTTTTTGGATAAGGTTATTTTTGATTACAAATCAAAGCTATTTTTTCCTTAAGTTTGATATATTTTTAACAAAATAAACTAAAAATACAAGATCATTTTTTAACTACACTACTCAAAAGAATCTATCGCATATGCTCGATTAATTTTTAATCGCCCGGTATGATGTGCTGTTGAAAGGGAGTAGTCAAATTTGTGATTATTAAATATCAGAAATGGGTAAGGGTATAAGTATTCACAAATGAGATTTCTCCCTTTTAACAGCACATTTTATAGGGCAATTAAAATTATTCATTTTTTAAAAAATTATCACCCTGTAGGATCTATTGCTAACAGTAAATAACAACGGTTAATATAAAGTTATAGCTTCACGTTTTCTTAACATTTTATTTTTTTAATCGTCTTGATATCTTAATAATTAAAAGAGATATGACCATTTTAATGAAAGCATTTTTGTATTGAAGCTTATGGAAGAAATCGAGCATATGCGATAATTCTTTGAGTAGTGTATTTGGTACAAATTAATCATAATTATTTTACATGGTGTAATGAATTTGCAGATAACAATACACATAAAAACCTCAAAGATATTTTTGGAATTTTAAATTTATACAATTTTATAAAAATATTATTCAATAACAACGTTTCAATTTTGTAGCTCTATCCTTATAAATAAAAAAATGGTAGGTAACAAACCGAGTTGTGTTGATATCCCAGCATGAGGTACATGCAAGAAATATTAATTCTTTGGTTTTTGTCTTTAAATTTCTCAAAATACTTAGTAAATTAACAAATGGTGTTAATTTATATTTTATAATTTATAGACCGTAAGCCAGGTGCAAAATTCGGTCAGTTATTTCTTTCAGTTCATAACTCGTAAAATGCTTTAAGAGGGTTGTACATACATGAATCGTTGAGAGCGTCAGCTGCGTCTTCGATGGTGCATATGTACAAGGTGCTCCAAAAAAAAGATACATATTAAACTTTTTTTAATGGACACCCTGTATATTAGTTTATTTTTGTATTGTAGCGATAAAAATAAAGTAAATTTTATCAGCGATACCTATACCAAAAATGTAAGATTTTTAAAGATATTTAGGATTTTAAATAAAATAAAATTTTATTATATTCGACCTTTATATATTATGTTCGTTTGCTTTACAATTATACAGGGTGTTTAGAAACGAATATGTAATATTATATTATTTGTGGACACCTTGTATAATTTCTAGTAAAAAATCTAAATGTGGGTGATGGTACGGTTAATACTAACATTATACAAAGTCAAGCGTAAGTAAGGTTGGATATGGGAAAATTTTATTTTTGTCAAGAATTTTTTCAAAAATCCTAAATATCTTGAAAACCTTACATTTTTGATGTAGGTGTCGCTGATAAAATTTACGTTATTTTTATTTCTACAATCCAAAACTAAAGGTATATACAGGGTGTTCCATTAGAAAAAAACACAAGGTTAATACAAATATTTTTTGGGGCACTCTGTAAAATTCCATTATAGTCGCTGCAGCTGACGCTCAGCGAGTTATGGACTGAGAGGGAAATAGGTCATGAAAATCTGTCGCTGGCCCACGGACCATTTTATACAAGGTGTGTGTGATAATGGTAAGTACATCTCAAAGTAAGAGCGTATTTAATTAAATGACAATGTATCGGAATCAAATTATTTAACTAAAAAGTGGTATTTTTTTATTTAACATTATTTATGTTTAAGAACAAATATTTTTTTTGTGAGCTTCAAATAACTTATTGCTAAAACGTTTCCTCTTCTTCTTGCAGTCTTAAAATGTCCATTTTATTGAGATAGTAATAAGTCGGTTGTCTTCCTTTAAGGTCCTTCACAACTCTCTTAGCACCTGCCTTAATAAGAAGCGTCGATATGATTTCCATTTTTTCAACACCCATAGCGTAGTGTAGAGCAGTTCTTTCCAACTGAAAACAATATTCTTTATTTTCAATCATGTACAGGGTGGGCAAAATCAGAGTTGGGTCGAATACTGAAAATCGGTATTCGAATACGAATACGAATTCCGAAAAAAAGTATTCGAATACCGAATATTTGAATACTTGGAAGAAAAAAGTATTCAAATACTCGGTATTTAGGAACACCTGGAATCGGTATTCGAATACTAGAAAAAAAAGATTCAAATACTAGAGAAAAGAAAAAAACCTACCAATAATTAAAAATTTGAAGAACAAAAAAGTCCTCATCTCATTTTTCCCTACTTTTTGTTCCCTTTTAGTATTTTACTCATGGCAATTTTTGTATTCGAATACTGCTTACACATTCCGGTATTCCAATACTCGGAACACCGGTATTCAAATACTCAAAAAAGTTTTCGTCGAATACTTCTGAGTATTCAAATACAGAATCCCGAATACTAACCAACCGAATACCAAATACACAAATGTATTCGAATACCGGCAAAATGTATTCTGAATACTATTCAGAATACTGAGTATTCGAATACGACCCAACTCTGGGCCAAATTAAACTTGCACACTTTTTAAGTAACAATAACTTTTTATCTTATGTGCCTATCTTATTCATTTTTACAGGGCTAATAGGTAGATATGTTTTCTCTAGGTTTGTCAATTTTGGTCAAATAGATTTAGTCAGGACCGGACTTACGGGACTTTTTCCAAAATGATGCATTTAACCTCGTTGAAAAACAAATCGGATCTAGCTACACTTGGGGTGATACGTTTTTCTTGTAGACAAACTATGGAAAATGATTTAGTAAAAGCGAATCTGTCAATAATTTAAGGATTCAGAAATTATGATTATTCTTGATAAATGATGCGCCACAAAAGCATGCATTTCTCTCGATTTTAACCGGAAACTTCTTTTTAGTGTTCTTTGAAAATTAAAAATGTGAGATTACCATGGTTCCCAACTTATATGCTGACACAATTTAACAGTAAATTAATTAAAATTAAACTTATTAGCCTAATTGTGGATAACTCCTATTTATTTTGGCAACGAAGTTAAATGCACCATTTTGGAAAAAGGCTCGTAAGTCCGGTCCTGACTAAATATATTTGACCAAAATTAACAAACCCAGAGAAAACATATCTACCTATTAGCCCTGTAAAAACAAGGTAGGCGCAACATATTATGGTATTTTTAAAAAGGCAATTAAACAAGGTTTAACTCGAACCTTTCTCTCATTTAAGATTTTAAGGGTTTTTGTCACCACTTATAAAGGTTGCCCTAATTTGATTTAAAAACAAGCATACAAAGTTTTTTAGATTTTTTCTTGGGGCTGACTTTTTACGGGCGGTACCTTTTCAAATTGTCACCCTGTATACTTACATTATCACCAATTCTAAGGGTATCAACAAAAGTATTAGCCAAATAATCAACTATTTCTTCCTGTTGGCACAGTACAGCAATGTGTAGTGAACATCGGCCGAAATTGTTTTTGCCAATGGCCAGTAATTTTCCGCTACCTGTGTCATTTTCATCAGCTAGCAAAAGCCATGACATCAACATATGATCCTTGTCGTATGGCATGGTGCACTCTTTCGCGTTTTTCCTAAAACACAACACAATTATTATTTTGTTCTTAACCAACCTTTTTATTTTTTCACACTTTTAAAAGCATAAAAGCGATTGTTTTCACAGCAATACAGGGTGTCCGGGAAAATGTGGAAATCTCTCGCACACGTATGGAACAGATGAAAATAACAGGACAAGTCCCTATAAAATTTTTCCGTTTAAGCCCCCCTGCGGAGATATGATCCCCTAAAGGGGGCAGCTAGAAATCGATTTTTCGTGAATAACTTTTAAAGCGCTCTGTAAAATTTGATAATATTTTTAGTACGATGCATACTAGCATAAAGTAACATACCTACGGATAAGAGAAACCATGGCATGCTAAAATTTTCGTACCGCTTTTGCGGCAGGCTTGGCGGCAGGCTTGTCATTTTCCAGTTTACACTTTAAATGCGTCGGTCGAAGCCTCGCCTCGTGTAACATCAGCGGTGGGGAGACACGTAAGCTTACTGAAATGGCTAACTGGCGGTATTTCAACGAGAAACGAATAAAATTATATTGGGAGTTTTCGCATGACCTGTCCTTAAATCGGCTATTCCATGATAACTCTTATAATTTCCTTACTCTATGATACTAGTAAAGACCTCTTAAAATAGTGCCCTTGAAACTTATGTCGCTTCTTTAGTTTGCCAGGGACGGACTAGTTTTCGCACATTATTGATAATATTTTTTACGCCCTGTATGGTGAAGACACAAAAATATGTTTTTGGGTAGTTTAAACCTTTTGCTAAAAAAAGGGTCTCTTGTTTGACATCGATTAAATGAGCCGTTTTCGAGTAAAAATTATTTTAACAATAAGAGTTTATTTTTGTTTAATAATACAATATTTTATTTTCGATGTAATTTGTAATTTTTGATTCAGTATTGAAGTCCTCTCGTAGCAGGTCAGGAATTGGTTGCAAATGTTGTTTTTTACTCGAAAACGGCTCATTTTATCGATGTCAAACAAGAGTACCTTTTTTTTAGCAAAAGGTTTAAACTACCCAAAAACATATTTTTTGTGTCTTCACCATACAGGGCGTAAAAAATATTATCAATAATGTGCGAAAACTAGTCCGTCCCTGGCAAACTAAAGAAGTGACATAAGTTTCAAGGGCACTATTTTAAAAGGTCTTTACTAGTATGCATCGTACTAAAATATTATCAAATTATATAGAGCGCTTTAAAAGTTATTAACGAAAAATCGATTTCTAGCTGTCCCCTTTAGGGGATCATATCTCCGCAGGGGGGCTTAAACGGAAAAATTTTATAGGAACTTGTCGTGTTATTTTCATCTGTTCCATACGTGTGCGAGATTTCTCACATTTTCCCGGACACCCTGTATATTTTATTTAGTTGTTGTTTTCATGGATGACAACTACGATGAATTGCGATGTACCGGTATCAAAAAGATACCTACCTACATAATAAATGTTTTTTTTTAAATAAAAATAAAGTAAAGAAATATTATGAAAGTGATATGGTCCTTTTTTAGTTGTTGAGTTAGGACAAAAAAAACTAAAGAAATTAAGTTTAAAGCCCTCTATTAAAAAAGTTTAAAGAGATAAAATCGATTTCGTATTTTTCTGGAAGTAAGTAAAGTACGAGGAGCGATTTTAGAATGATTACAGGACTTTAGATGAAAAACTAATATTAAATTTAAAAATAAAATTTAACCAACATTTGTTTTAAAAACATTGTGTTGCGACGTAAAATGGTGTGTAGTATCTGAAAAACAAAAAATATAGAAAGTGTCCTATTTAAAAATAAAAATTTCCAATCATTTCCGGTGAAACCGAAAGTCGTAAAAGCTTATCATATACGCATAAAAATGACTTTTTGTACGACCGGTCGTCAAATACAATTTTACGCCCCCATTTGAGGGCGTAAAATTGCACTTTTACGCCCTAGGGCAAAAACGTATCAAAAACGCCCGCACTTATAAATGAAGGCGTAAAAAGAACTTTTACGCCCTAGGGCAAAAAATATCAAAAACACCTATGTTAAAAGTATACTGATTACGATTTGAAACATTAAAAGCTGGGAACATTTTTCCTAACTACAGAGAATCGTATAAAAATATTGTTTGCACTTAAGCGTAAAGCACTTTACGCCACTTTCAGCTGCGGGCGTACCAAGGGCTATTTTACGCCCTTGGTACAAAAATAACTATTAATTTGTTTTTCAGAAGAAACCAAAAGTACAATGTACCCATCTAGTATGAGGGCAATTACTTGAGCTCTTTGAATAGAATTAAGTTGTGGCATATTGTTCCAATACAAAATCAAAAACTTTTCTTGTCAAAAACCGACTAATCAATGTCAGTGACAACTTTAAGGACATTTATAAAACCCTGATTTACACTAGCCTAAAATAGCTGTACAACACTTTTATGAACAGAACTGTACTTGTTGCCCCCATCATATTATAACACTCAGGCTTAGGCAAAATCGTAACTAAACCGGGGTATACACGATCATACAAAACAACGCAAATAACATTTTTGCCGGCGTTGTACATTTAATTTACTGGCATCGCCAACACTCTTTAATGACAAGGCATTGGCAAAAAGGTATCAAAAAGACGTGAAAGTGGGCAATTGGCCGTTATTAGGCCAAGTGTTGCAGATAATGTGATGGATGGATCGTTTAGGATGATGGCATCCATCATTAATAAGTTATTAGCAAAAAAATGCGTTTAGGATAATGGCATTAATCATTAAATAAGTATTGCAAGTTTTATAAGTTGAATGTCCCAAAAGTTAAATAACATATTTAGAATCTTGTAATCGAAAAAAATGAAAAAAAGGCAGGAAAACTTTGTCAATAAAAGAATTACATAATATACATTTTTATACCGTAACAATAAACAAAAAAAAATAAAAATAAAAATATGTAATAAAATTAAAAAAAAAAAGAAAACACTTTAAAATAGTAAGTATTTAAGGGACACTTACACTCAATTTTTAGATCCAAAACATAGGGAGAAATATTTTAAAGGAATTAAATGTCAAGAAAAACTATTATATATATATATATAATTTTTTTATTAACACGTTTTTAAAACTTTTAATAAGGCAACTCCCTGATTTCATATAATTTTTTTAGGTAACTACAAATTTAAAAGGTTTTAAACAAAGTGTTTACAGTTCCTAATAGTCTACTTGAATAACCCGCCTTCTTGACTAGCCATCACCAATTAATTACACAACACACACTAATAAGGTAATGAATACACTTAATTATGTCTACTAAAAACTCTTTTCTTTAAAAAAGAAACTAAAAAGCTAGAAAACCACGTAGAAAACAAATGCACAAAGCGGCCAAACAAAAGCAAGGTTGCCTCATCTGTCAAATTGTCAAATCTTGTATTTCGGCTAAGCGGGAAATTTGAATTTATCACCTTCGGTAGAAATCGTCGAATTAACCTAGCTAATTTTACCATCATTTTATTTTTATTCTCTCAAAAATACATAATAAACATTTTGTTTGACTTAATTTTTATTTGTATGATTTGTATCAATTAAATGTTAGGAAAAGGCCATTTCCTTTAAATTATGTAAAAAAACATAAAATAATGTTGTTTAGCCGCCATTATAAATAAAACAGATCAAAAAATTGCTAGAATGTAAGTTAAATACCAATGTTAATAATATGGTTTAAAAAGTATAAATATGCGTTGAAGGTTTGGCTTCAAAATCCAATATTTATTTGCTTGCAACAAAAAGGCATGTTTTATTTAACAAGATTGGTATGCCGCCATTTTTGTATGCTTGCCGGCAATTCGCCTGCATGTAAAATTTATTGGCAATTGAGTGTTTATTTAGGGTTAACTTTTTAATGCGAGATGTTGGCATAATATTGCCACCAATTGCCAATGCTGTACCATCAATGCCAATATGAAAATGTATATTGCCGGCAAATAGTGTTTGCTGGGAAAAGCCAAAACTCGCGCGCAAATTTGACCGTGTGTATTAAAAACTGCCACATCTGGCTTGGCATGCGACTCGATGGCCGAGTTTGATTTTTCCGGACGCACGTCTTACAAACTTGTGCATGTGTAGGACATGTCCGTTAACGTTTCAGTTTAGGAACGGCGTTTACGGGGTTATATTGTTGGTTTTGAGTTATAATACATTGACAAAAATAAATAAACCTTTTCGCTGAATCACGCATGTTTAAGTTGATCACGCCACCAGCTGCCAAAACTGACGCTTAACTGACAGGTACATCTGAATCGTGTGTATCAAAAGCTTCATTTGACATTTGCTTTCATGCAAGTGCGTTTCAGGTTTGCGTGACCGTGTATACCCCGGTTAATATAACTGTTAATATACCATCCGCAATTTGTCTATACTTTAAAGAAAATTAATTCAGTAAGACAGGAAGAACGATGCTATAGTTACTACATAGAGTAATTTGTTTATTGTAAGAATAAATTATTTAAATAATTATAAAAAATATTAATATAATAATACCTCAAATGCTAAAATTGATTGTAAAAATGACACCGTCTCTGACTGATTCTCCCTTGACACTGCTTCTATTATTGGTGTCTCATCTTCATCGACGACGTCCGTTATGTGGTCATATCCATCAAGTAGAAGCTCAACTAGTTTGTTAGTGTCTCCTAAATAATTGTAAAAAAATGTATATGTGATTGTAAGTGATTATAAGTATTAAAAAGCAAAATCATGAAAAGTATGTATACGTTGCATATTGAAGAGATGGCCATCTGATCGAAAAAAATATGTTTGCACTTTTATAAACTCAAGTTTAAATGTTGATTTTTAAAATGAACGGTTTAATTTTTATTAACAAAAAGGTTCACACTTTAACAGAGATATTTAGTCCTCTGCATTGTTTTGGTATTACCTTTTGTCGCAATGTGTAAAACATATCTATCAATTTGAGCAGTATTTTCCGGAATATTTGCTTGAATACTAATATCTCTTGCAGTTCTATAAAGTTCATCTCTAAAGGCGACGTTGATTTCGGTTTCTAGCAAAAGTTGAAAAAGTGCGTTGCGACCATGTGCTCTTGCTGATGCAAAATGAAGCATACTTTGTCCATGTTCATCCTGTAACAGAATTTTACTTATTAAATTATAAATATTTACCTGGATTTTTAGATATATCTATGAGATGTAAAACTGAGAAAAAAGGGAAAAACGAATATGTCTTAAGTTCTCAATTTTTATCAAAGAATTTTTCTAGAAGTCATATTTATGAATTATTGTGACGAAGATGTAATAAATCTGTTATAAACAGTGGCGGCCGGTACTAAAGGGCACATGGAAACGTGCTCACTCTTCAAATAAACAAAAATCTAAATCTCTTCCATCTAACTATAGAGCCATTTCACTTCTCTCAATGCTTTGTAAAGTAATGGAGAAATCCATTAACTCGCAAATTCTTAGATATTTAGAAAAACATAAAATTTTACATGACAGGCAATACGGATTTTGTCACAAGAGATCTACAGCAGATCTTCTTTCCTTCGTTTCACACAACTGGAACAAGTCTCTTGAGTTTCTAGGGAGTCCCAGATCGTTGCTCTTGATATATCTAAAGCTTTCGACCAAGTATGGCATGACGCACTTCTTAATAAACTTCCCTCCTACGGTCTTCCAACTAAACTCTGCTCTTGGCTCTCCAGCTATCTTTCTAATCGACGTATATCAGTCATTATTGATGGCCACTCTTCAAGCTTTCACGAAAATAATGCTGGAGTGCCTCAGGGTTCAGTACTAGCACCAACTTTGTTTCTTCTTCACATCAACGACCTTCTTTCTTCCACAACCAATCACATTCATAGTTATGCTGACGATACTACCCTTCACTCCACTTTTCAGGTTCTCAAACCAATCTCTCAACCCGACTTGAAAAGTAAACGCAGGGCGATGCAGATATCTCTTTCACAGGATCTCAATTTGATATTGGATTGGGGCGCCAAAAATCTCGTTCAATTTAATGCATCCAAGATACAATCATGTTCCTTGTCGCGAAAAAAATCATCAAACACTCATCCTTTGCTTATGAGTGGCCAGATTTTGCAGAGCGAGGACACATTTAACCTTGTGGGCGTCACATTTGAGAATAACCTTAACTGGCATAAAGACATTGTATCTATAGCCACCGCAGCTTCAAAAAGCTTGAATTTCTTTTCCGAGCCAAAAAGTATTTTTCTCCTTCCAATGTATACACTTTGTATGTGTCCCAAATTCGACCCTCTCTGGAATATTGTTCTCATGTCTGAGGAATGGCATCCCCTACAACCCTCAGCATTCTTGAGGCCATTCAAAGAAGGGCTGTTCTTATTATTGATCCTTTACTTACTCAAAGACTTCCTTCTCTTGCCCATCGTCGAGCTGTGGGAGATCTATCGCTCTTCTATAGATACTTTTACGGTTTCTGCTCCAACGAATTATCCAGTATAGTCCCTCCTCTTGCAGCTCCCAACATAGAAACTAGTGGTGCCGCGCGTATGCATCCTTATATGGTTCAATTGGACAGGCCCCGAACTTCCCATTTCGTTCGTTCTTTTATCCCTAGAGTTTCTAGACTGTGGAACCTAATGCCAGCGGAGGTCTTTCCTTCCCCCAAATCTTCAAGTTTTTAAGTCCCGTGTTAACAAACTTCCTCTTACCCTGCTTAAGACACCCACGGTACGTTAGTATTCAGGCTTTCAGCCTTCGTGGATTGTACAAAGATAAAAAACAACGAGGTTGTTAAATAAAATTTAATTTAAATATTTACTTTAATCCTATTATAACCCTTCTAAACACTCTGCTCAAAACTAACTTCTTAATTACTCAAGCGGCAACGCCTAAATATGAAAAGTTTCTTTTCGGGAACGCGAGAATTCTGCTCGCTTTGTCTATCTATTTTGCTAAGTAATATACGACTCCTTTACGCGAAATTAGTACAGGAAGTGGGCACAAATTTACATGTCTTTAGATTGAAGTCGCAGGTCAAACGGTGGTTATCTTTAGAGTTTTAGTAGCAATATTTATTGTTGATTATGATTATAGGTATGTTTAATTTTAACAGGTATGTTGAGAGTTGTGTGATGTGATATGTAATTATTTAGAAATGGTCCCACAACTGAAAATAAATGCGGTGCAGTTCCGCACAGGTTAGCCTTTTGAGCAGAAACTTTTAATTAAACCGAAAAGAAAACCTACTTCCACCAGTTAAACTATAACATACAACAGAGTTTTTGGTAAATACATTTATGGATAATATGACTGGATGTGTGAGTGTTCGGTTACAAAGAAACTGTTTTGTTTTGTATTCCTATTGCTTAATAAAAAAATTAAAAAGTTTTTTTTACATATTTAACACACCGTAGTTCAAAAACTAAGACGTTTAGGACATATGTTTATATGAAGTTTTTTTCTTATTTTCTATTGTAGAATCGCCCCGTAAAGTTTGTCGGTTGAGTTACTGGACACCCTGTATGTATGTAGGTAATTTGTTTGAAATTAATGAAAACTTTGATGTCTATTGGTGCCCAAACGGTGAGGTTTATCGACTTTTATAAAGAGTATCTTATTTTTTAAGTTTTTGATTGTCTATAAAATGGCGACCCCGGCTTTGCGATATCTGTCAAAATAAAAAAGTAATGATGTAACTAAATTTGTGCCCTCTGGCGGTATTTAAAAAAGTTCTTTTGTCTTAAAATTTTAGAATTTGCAAAGCTGGATATGTGTGCCAAATATCAACTAGATTGGTTAAAAAATAAATGTAATGTGGCGAAATAACTAAAATAAAAATTGAACTTTGACGGTTTGTAACTCGAAAACGAATGACATTTTGAAAAAATTAACATGAAGCTCTACCCTTATTTTGTCAAGTAAAATCACCTCCTTAAGTTTTGTGATCGATTTTTGAATCACCCTGTATACAGTGCATCTCTAATTTCGATAACAAAGTTATCGAAGTTTTAATAATAAAGATAAGTATTTGATTACTTATAGGACATCACGCCTATTGTGATGATTTTTGGCTTACGGGCTGTTTTTGGGGTACTGATAACGAATCTATAAAAGAATTTTTAATTGGCAACGTTTCGCTTTTAAGATTAAGGCAGCGCCATGGCTACTGTGATTAAAAGTAAAGCTTTGCAATTTTATGGGAAAAATAGGTAAAGTAAGTGAAAAATTAGGTTTTTAAGGGGTAAAAATCAAATATTAAGTACCAATTTAACGGAAATCTCAAGAGTTGCGTGCAAAAAGAAAGGGGAATATGGTTAATTTAGGTTAGTTTTCTATTCAAGTTTAATGATGGATATCTTAAACGGCGGACAATTTATTTAGACGACCTTATATAAATTATTATTATTATATTATTATTATTATTATATTATAAACAAAAAATCTGTTTTAGAACGACTTGCAAATTTACTTACTCTACTAGTGTTATTAAAAGCAGAATCATCATCAGATCCATGTCCATCCGGTTCTACTGTAACTACGTCAATTGTTGCGGGAACAGCCTGATTATCATTGATAGCGTCTGGGCCTCCTGCGATCATTTGCTGATGATGACCTTCCTTAAGAGAAAAACAATTGACGTAATATAAGTAAATATATATTTTTTCCCAAGCAGCAAGCTGACGTCATTATGACATCATTTTTAAGTCATTTAAGGTCATTTTTGGTCATAGGTCATCAGAACATAATGATGACGTCATTTTAACGTCATTTTAATGACGTGTTTTTGACGTCGTTGAAGTGAAGTCTTTTCGACGCCATTTTTTGTCATAATAGCTTATAAAAATTTAACGACGTCATGTGTACAAAACCTGCCAGAGAAATTTTGTGACATTATATGATTCGTATCAAAATCCAACCGAAATGTGATATGACAGAAAAATAAGACTAATAATTTTACAAAATTGAAATAGGAAAAAAATGTACCGATAGATGGCGTAATGGACAATAAACTACTACGTTCAACATCTTCGCTTTTTATCGCCTACACCGTACCGATGAGTCCAAAATAATTCGAGACTGGTCTGCGGTTGGTGATCTAAATTAGCTTTGAAAGGAATATCTTCGGCTAGTGCAAAAATCTGCATTTCCAGGTTAGACAGTGTCCCAAGAGATGCGAACCTGCAGTGCAAGGAAATTGCAAGCAGTAGATTAAAAAAAAAGTATATGCGTCAATTTTTCGTCATCTTAAAGACGTCATTATGACGTCATTAACGGGACGTCTTTTGTCTGTGACTTAGGGAGGTCAATTTAACGTCATTTTTCGTCATCTTATGACGTCTTTGCTGACCAAATGTGACCAAAAATGACTAAAAAGAGACGTCAGCTTGCTGCTTGGGTTATTTTTAAGGAGTACTATGAAGGTACGTATTCAACAAAGCAAAAATAAGAAACTTTATTGTTTATGTTGCATGTTTTCACAAAAGTTCCACAATGTTCCAATAAGTTGGTAATTGTTTTAGCACCAAAATAAAAATGTTTCGTGTGATTCGCAAAGTGCAAACGCTGTTTTGTTTTTTATTTCAATTTACCGACATGTCGTTTAAATGGACAAATAAATTATCAATTTGATTAATTGATCTGTTTAAAAGTTCCGAATGTTTATGGATTGCAATTATTAATGAAAATTATAAATGTCGCAACGAGAACCCATATATTTTTTGCCGGCGTTATACATTTAATTTACTGGCATTGCCAACACTCTTTAATGGCAAGGCATTGGCAAAAAGGTATCAAAAAGACGCGAAAGTGGGCAATTGGCCGTTATTAGGCCACGTGTTGTAGATAAAGTGATGGCATCCGTCATTAATAAGTTATTGGCAAAAAATGCATTTAAGATGATGGCATCCATCATTAATAAGTTATTGGCAAAAAGATAACAAAAAGACACGAAAGTGGGCAAATGCAGATACTCCCGAGCAGCAAGCTGACGTCTTATTGACGAAAATTGTCGCATATACTTTTTTTAAAAGCTAAAATGATGCGATATTTTATTTGAAAATTAAAATAGGAAAATACTCCTTACTGCATGCAATTTCCTTGCAATGCAAAGTAGCATCTCTCGGAACACTGTCCAACTTGGAGATGCAGATTTTTACACTAGCCAAAGATATTTCTTTCAAAGCTAAGTGAGATCAACCTACCGCAGACCGCTCTCGAATTATTCTTGATATTGCAGAAACGTAGTAGTTTATTGTCCATTACGCCATCTATCGGTATGTCAAAAAACTATTAAATATATATAATATTTTTTATCAACACGTCTTTGAAACTTTTAATAAAGTTTTAAACAAAATGTTTACAGCTCCTAACAGTCTACTTGAATATCTTGCCTCCTCGACTAGCCATCACCAATTAATCACACAACACACACTTATTAGGTAATGAATACATTTAATTATGTCTATTAAAAACTCTTTTCTTTAAAAAAGAAACTAAAAAGCTAGAAAACCACGTAGAAAACAAATGCACAAAGCGGTCACCTTCGGTCGAAATTAACGTAGCTAATTTTACCATCATTTTATTTTTATTCGCTCCAAAATACATAATAAACATTTTGTTTCACCTAATTTTTATTTGCATGATTTTTAACAATAAAATGTTATGAAAAGGCCATTTCCTTTAAATTATGTAAAAACATAAAATAATGTTGTTTAGCTGCCATTATAGATAAAACAGATCAAAAAATTGCTTTAATGTTAGTTAAATACCAATGTTAATAATATGGTTTGAAAAGTATAAATATGCGTTGAAGGTTTGCCTTCAAAAATCCAAATTTATTTGCCTGCAACAAAAAGGCATGCTTTATTTAATCAGGATTGGTATGCCGCCATTTTTGTATGCTTGCCGGCAATTCGCCTGCATGTAAAATTTATTGGCAATTGAGTGTTTAATTAGGGTTGACTTTTTAATGCGTATAAGATGTTGGCATAATATTGCCACCAATTGCCAATGCTTTACCATCAATGCCAATATGAAAAATGTACATTGCCGGCAAATAGTGTTTGCTGGGAATCATGATGCATGGGCTAAAATATCGGAAGTTACTGGTACTTTGTTATTATACCTGTGTTTTTCCTCTTGATTTTGGTCCATCTCGACTGCGTGCAAAGTTGTAGAGATAAGTTGCAAGGTAAGCAATGGGATCTTCAGGACGTTTGTTTGCAACTTCGGTTAAGCCTTTTATTAGAGGATCGCCGAGAGCTAAAATAAAAATGAAGTATAAATAATTAAAAACAACAAATAAAACGGATATTTATTAATGATATTAATTTAATATTGATTAAAAATGTTTTTTTATTGTGGTTTTCAAAAAAATAAGAAAAATACAAGGTTACAATTTATTTTAAGCTTTGTCGTTATTTTATTGTTTATTTGTTAAGAATCGTTATATGATTCGACAGATCTATTAGCATTCGGTAGTGTAATCGAAATAGAACTTTTTTATACAAGGTGTCCCGTAATTAATTAGACATAGGTTAATGTAGGATACCTGACATGAAAATAAAGCGTTTGAGCTTAATATCGCTTAGCCAAATGTTATTGGTTTTCGTTCTACAGGGTGTTAAAACTAATTTTTTACCAAACATTTAGTGAAATATCTCGGAATCCGCTAAAAAGATTAAAGTAAAATTTTGTGTACTCCTATTATTTGGAATGACGAACACGAATATTATATCTATTTTGTCATCACCACTAGATGGCGCCACATACAATAACATTGATTGATTAAAATGGTCGTAACTTTTTTGACCTCTCTGTATGCACATTTGCGAGTGGAAATAATAAAATAGCATTTAATTTTAGTCAAAAAAGGTATACTTCTTTGATTTCCGCAAAATAGACCGTTTTCGTAATAAACGACTTTTTTATTAGGTTGCGCATGAACACTAAAATTTAATTAACAACGATAGAGTTAGAAAAGTCTATTGATTATATTAAATGTTAAAAATGTTCACCATCCACTAGAACAGATTGTCTAATTCTTTTATTTAAATTTTGCCTGACTCCAAATAATTATTCTTCTTGGGCCCTGATGATATTGACTCCTTCCACAATCTTTTGCCACAATTCCTGACGGTAACCTTATAAAAAAGTCGTTTATTTCGAAAACGGTCTATTTTGTGGAAATTAAAGAAGTATACCTTTTTGACTAAAATTAAATGCTGTTTTATTATTTCCACTCACAAATGTGCATACAGGAAGGTTAAAAAAGTTATGACCATTTTAATCAATCAATGTTATGCAATGTGGCGCCATCTAGAGGTAATGGCAAAATATATATCATATTCGTATTCGTCCTCCCAAATAATAAGAGTACACCAAATTTTATTTTACTCTGTTCAGTGGATTCCGAGATTTTTCACTTAATGTTTGGTAAAAATTAGTTTTAACACCCAGTAGAATGAAAACCAATAACATTTTGCTATCTTACATTAACCTATGTCCAATTAATTACGGGACACCCTGTATAAGTTATTGGTACCTAGTCCAAAGCTATATCAACACTTGTTCGTTTTATTAAAAATGCAGAAATAGACAAGGTTCGTTAAAAAAAACATGCTCGTAGGTAAAAACTCCTATTTCACACACTTAATTGACCACATTAAGTATGGTCTTAATGTTAAATTATAACAGGTAAATTTAAACAGTAAAGAGGTTTGTGTACTGTAAGTGGCTAAATATACCAAAAATATTTATACAGGATGTCCGCTAATTAATGGTATACAGAAAAACCAAAAACTACTTTTATTTAGACACCCCTTATCTTCCTTATTGTTACGGACATTAAAAATAAGTGTTAGTTTATAGAATTGTATAAAGTTAGGACCTTTTAATTTAGTTTGTTAATTTATTTAAATAATTTACCTTAATTTTTCCAAGTTCTTTCATCACTTTCGAAGGTTTCCGAAAACGCCCGAATTATCCATTAATAACTTTTATGCCATCATGTACTATGGAATTTTCACGATATTTCTCGAATATTCTAGATCATTCTTTACTCTTCCACCATACTATAAAAGGGCGACGGGAGATCTCGGATCAGTCAGTATAAATTCGACTTTTGTGTTGTAAACTTCGAGACATTGACAAGAGAAGATTTTGTCGTTGTTGTAACCATAGTTACGTTCCATTGTTAATAAAGGTATAAAAACGAAGACACGTGTTTTTATACGAGGTGTTTTGGAACATTTGGTGTCAGAAGCGGAACGAAGTCAGCCGAAGAAAGTAAAGCGGAACGAGATTACCCGAGGAAGCCGAAGTGGTTTACGAAGATTGAATGCTAGTAGAGACCAGAAAGCAAACTACGATGGAGGAAACATGTGCACTAATTAAGATAATGATAAAAAAACAAGAAGACCTTAAAAACGAAATGAAGACCAGTTTAGAAGAAATGAGATTCAGTTTAGAAGAAATAAAGCTTGAAATTCGAACTAGTCAAGAAGAAATGAAACAAAAATTAAAAGAAATGACGGTGAAGATTAGAGAAAATCTAAAAGGAGAAATTTATCACAGCCAAGATGAAATGATGTTGCTTGAGTTAAAACTTACCAAAGAAGATGTTAAAGAAGAATTGGAAGAACAAATACAGCAGACTGTACAGTTAGTTCAAAGTCAAGTGCAACAAGTCCAAGATCAAGTTCAACAAGTTCAAGGGCAAATGCAACAGGAAGTTCAACAATTACAGCGGGAAATTAAAAATATTGCCAGTACAGGTGTAGTCTCAGGATGTGGTACTCCAGCAACTGTTATGAAACCACCAACTTTTGACGGAAAGGTACCGTGGGCTCCGTACCTTAGACAATTTGAAGCAGCTGCAAACGGCAATAACTGGAGCCCAACAGAAAGAGCACGAGCTCTTGTACTTTCTCTTCGAGGAAAAGCTACGGAGGTGCTAAGAAACATTCCCGAAGAAAAGCTGTCCGATTACGAATCGATTATCATGTTTCTAGAGAAGAGGTACGGCAAAACCCATCTACAAGAAGTCTATAAGTCGCAGCTACAGGGACGAAGACAGAAATACAACGAAAGTCTCCAGGAGTATGAAGCAGATATTGTACGTCTAATTAACCTGTCATATCCAACCTACCCGGAAGAAATAAAAGAAGAACTAGCTGTAGGCTGTTTCATTGAAGGCCTACGTAATCCAGATATGAGCCAAGCATTAAGAATGGCCAGGCTTAAGAAAATTTCTGAAGCTCTTGCTTACGCACTTCAGTTTGAAATAGCAAAGCGGACATCCAGAACTCAGGCAAGACTTGGAAGAACAAATTATCCACCAAAAGATGGCAATCCAAATAATAATTTGACCAGAGTGATACAGGAGTTGCAAGAAATCATACGTAATCAACAAACTGAAAAGACAACAGAATTACATTTAGAAGAAGAAATATCATTCGTTGTTGGAAGTGTGGTAAAGAGGGGCATATACAGAGAAATTGCTCCAGTTTTCAGGCCTCTTCTAGTAGTGCAGAAGACTCCCAGTTCAAGGGGCGAGACCTGACTAAGTGTTACCAAGAACCATCAACAACAACAATTAGGGTATCCCGGTTACAGAACAATGGCTCCAGCTTGGTAGTACCTGGAAATGTATGCGGTCGAGAATGTGAGATGGTACTAGATACTGGTTCTACACATACCATCGTGAGGCCAAACATCATATCCCACTGCAAAATATTCCGACCTGAGAAGAATTATATTTTGGAAACTGCCAATGGTGAAGTCATACCAGTTCAAGGCATACACGAAGCTAGAATTACCCTAGGAACAACATCATTTACACACGTTGTGTTTGTTGCCAATATAATGGACGGTTATTCTCGGCCTTAACATTATGAAAAATCAGAAGTTTGTACTAGACCTTCTACAACGGGTACTGAGAACTAACAATGAGGAAATTGTGATGAGATTTCCAAAAAGTAATGAAACAACAATTCTAGAAGTGGTACTTGCAGAAGATGTCACATTACCGCCAAGTTCAGAGAGCATTATTCAAGCAAGGTTTGAAGACTCAGAAGAAGGTGAAGACGTTTCGTTATACAATACGAGAAGAATCAAGGGGGTTCACCGAAACTACAAAAGTCATGTAAAGTGGTGACACGGCATAATGAAAGAATTACATCTAAAAATGCTAAGCCGCTATTAAGACCGTGAAGATACTTGATCGAGACGATCAGAACTTGGGAGGGGGCAATGTTACGGACATTAAAAATAAGTGTTAGTTTATAGAATTGTATAAAGTTAGGAACTTTTAATTTAGTTTGTTAATTTATTTAAATAATTTACCTTAATTTTTCCAAGTTCTTTCATCACTTTCGAAGGTTTCCGAAAACGCCCGAATTATCCATTAATAACTTTTATGCCATCATGTACTATGGAATTTTCACGATATTTCTCGAATATTCTAGATCATTCTTTACTCTTCCACCATACTATAAAAGGGCGACGGGAAATCTCGGATCAGTCAGTATAAATTCGACTTTTGTGTTGTAAACTTCGAGACATTGACAAGAGAAGATTTTGTCGTTGTTGTAACCATAGTTACGTTCCATTGTTAATAAAGGTATAAAAACGAAGACACGTGTTTTTATACGAGGTGTTTTGGAACATTATTATCAACTTTTGGATATAAGTATGGTTGGTTAAATCGAAATATTTTGTCATAAGGAGCCTGTGGTTTTTCTGTGTACCACTAATTAGCGGACACCCTGTATATTTTTATTTGTTTTTATATAGTACATACATGAGGCTAAATATCTCCCCTCCTCAGTAGCAAAAAAGGCATGTCAACTTGTCCATTTTCTTCGTTAATTTCTGTGGCTACATTGTCTGAAACCAAATATTAATAAAGTTAAAATTTATATATCTTATAACCTATTGGTAATGTAAATATAAACACACAGAAACAAACATAATTTTTATAATTTTTAATCATCAATAAAAACAAAAAAACGTACAGATAAAATTAAAGAAAAACAAATCAAATAATACAGGGTGTCCGAAAATTCCGTTCGTATATTTTAAGGGTTGATTCTACACAAACGTATATGAAAAAAAGTTCATATGAACATATGTCCTAAACGTCTTGGTTTTTGAACTACAGGATGTTAAAAAAATTGTGTTTTTTTATAATTACTTTCATAACAATTCAGATATTTTAAACAAATTTGGGAGACGCCTCCTATGCACCAAAAGACATTTTTTGGCCTATAAGAAAAGACATATTTTTCACCAGTGTCGTTTATGAGGGGTTTAAGGTAAATAGTTTTTAAGAAAAACATGGTACGCCACTGCATTTTTCTGAAATAAAAATCTTTTTAAAATGCCCATTTGATTTGAAACAAATTTGATTTCTTGACTTTTTTCATTTGATGCACAGTATTTGCGTAAATAAATAAAAACCATTTCTCGGCATGAGCAAATCCCTATTTAATTAAAGAATAAATATTGAAGGTAATTTTGCACTGTAGAATTTGATATTATCCATACGAAATAACCGTGCCGAGAAATGGTTTTATTTATTTACGCATCAATTGAAAAAAGTCAAGAGCTAAATTTGTGTCAAACTAAATGGGCATTTAACAAAATATTTTTATTAAAAAAACTGCAGTGGCATACCATTTTTTTGTTTTAATATTTTCCCTTAGCCCCTTATGGACGATACGGTAATTTATTTTTCTTGTATGCCAAAAAATGTCGTTTGGTGCATAGGAGGCCTCCCCTAATTTGTTTAAAATATGTAGGTTGGTATAAAAGTTAATATAAAAAACACAGTTTTTTTTTAATTTTAACACCCTTTAGTTTAAAAACTAAGACGTTTTTGGGACATATGTTCATATGAACTTTCTTTCATATATTTTTATGTAGAATCACCCCTTAAAATATACGAACGAAATTTTCGGACACCCTGTATACACAAAATATTTGTTTCGCATAATAGTACTTATATTATCATTAAAAGGGTAATCCAAAATAAAGTTAGTACTCCATAAAAACCAAGTTCCATCGCTCTTTGTTACCTCACTTCCTAAGATTTGTCGGTAGAATTATTGGACACCCTGTATATAGATTATTGGACTGCCTGTTAACAAATTATCGATAAAATGATGCTACGTTTTTAAAAAGAAATATAGTTGTACAATTTATACAGTGTGTAAGTAAAATATTGATGATTAAAAATTTACAACAGGCTGGATATTAACACCCAAGCAGCAAGCTGACGTCATTATGACGTCATTTTTAAGTCATTTTTGATCATAGGACGTCATCAGACCAGAATTATGACGTTATTTTAACGTCATTTTAATGAAGTGTTTTTGACGTCGTTGAAGTGACGTCTTTTCGACGTCATTTTTTCGTCATACTAGCTCATAAAAATCTAATGAAGTCAACCCGCCAGAAAAATTTTGTGACATTAAATAATTCGTGTCAAAATCCAACCGAAATATCATATGACAGAAAAATAAGACTAATAATTTTATAAAATTAAAATGGGAAAAACTATACCGATAGATGGCGCAATGGACAATAAACTAATACGTTTATTCAACATCTTTTTATTGCCTATACCGTACCGATGAGACCAAAATAGTTCGAGACCGGTCTGCGGTTAGTCTCAATTAGCTTTGAAAGAAATATCTTCGGCTAGTGTAAAAATCCGCATCTCTAGGTTGGACAGTGTCCACAGAGATGCGACCTTGCAGTGCAAGGAAATGCAAGCAGTAAGGAGTTTTATCCTATTTCAATTTTCAAATAAAATATCTTATCATTGTAGCTTAAAGAAAAAAAGTATATGCGTCAATTTTTCGTCACCTTAAAGACGTCATTGTGACGTCATTTACGGGACGACTTTTGTCTGTGACTTAGGGAGGTCAATTCAACGTCATTTAGTCGTCATCTTATGACGTCTTTGCTGACCAAATGTGACCAAAAATGACTAAAAAGAGACGTCAATAAGAAGTCAGCTTGCTGCTTGGGCAGTTTTATTTTTAGTGAATGAGCTAAGTTAGTGTTTGTGTTTGGAAAATACAGCGTTAAATAAACACTTTAAAAACATAAGCACACAGCATAGAACAGACACATGTTTATTAATAATGTAACCAACACACCAATATTCGTTTTAACAAACGGTGCACAAGTGTAAAACAGAGTCGAAGACAACAGACAGACAGACAGAAACAATATAAGAGTAATTACATAAGTACAATAAAGTGGTTAAGAATCCCAATGACTTTAAAATGCAAGTTGGCTTAGACACCGTTGTTCCTGGACAATTTGGATATTAAGAATTTATTTAAGTTTAAATACGTAAATTTGCGAATTATATAAATGTTTTTACTTACAAATAAAATTATGTGACCAAAAATAAATAGATTTTTTTAGTAATTTTTAAATAGGACAGTAAAATTTCCAGTTTTTTAATTAATTTTCTTTTTGAACTTTCTCCGCCATAACTTCATATAAACATAGGTTCAGATATATTTCCTTCTCAAGATACAGGGTGTTAAACTTTACAAAAAACTAAAAAGATTCACTTATTTTGGTAATTAGTAAAAATTGTCAGACTTAATATAGACCTTATTTAAATAAGTATTGTTGTTACATAATTACGAATAAAAAAATAATAATAATTTTTATGACAAGAAGTTTCCCCAATGCCTCTTTTATGGTCTAAAAATATGCAATTAAATAGATTTAATTTTTTTTTCTCTTAAACCACAGATGAAAAAAATTTAGAGGCATGAAAGCAATATTTTTATATCCTTAATCTAAAGAAAATTAAAAAAAAATCTTAAGTGCCGCTCCAGACGCCACTGGACTTAATAAATGCAATTAGGTTAGTGACAAATTACTCCTTTAATGCAATAAATAACATTGACAAATGAAAATTAAATTGGGTAAATGATATTTAAGTAAAGCCTAAAATACTAACGTATAAAGTGGGTGTCTTAAGCGATGTAAGAGGGAGTTTGGACACAGGGGACTTAAAAACTTGAAGATTTGGGGGAAGGAAAGACCTCCACGGGCAGCAGGTTCCAAAACCTAGAAACTCTAGGGATAAAAGAGCCAACAAATGTACAAGTCCGGGAGCCTGTCCCAGTTGGACCGGCATAAGGGATTGCATACGCGCGGAACCCACGAGGGTTTCTCTGTTGGGAGCCGTGAGTGGAGGGAACTATACTGGACAATTCTTCAGAGCAGAAGCCATGGAAGTACCTATAAAAAAGCGGTAAATCGCCTTCACGGCCGGCGAGTGGGCAAGAGAGGAAGCCTATCTGTAAGTTGAAGGATCATTAATGAGGACGAGTAGCTCTTCTTTGAATAGAAGTCCAAGAATGCTCAGGGTTGTTGGGGCGCGACCATGCCCCGATGTGAGAACAATATTCCAAGGGAGGTCGGAGTTCGGGAAACATATATAAGTGTATAAATTAGAAGCGGAAAAATAATTAAAGAGAAAATACTATGTATTTTCACAATAACACGTTGCTAGAAGAACATTATTAATTATTTGATTACTTTAAAACATGTTAAACTTAATGTAATTCTGGTGGTTGTAAGAGGTTAATTTTTTGCAGAAAAAAAATAAAAATTGAGTTTGTTTACGTAAGTCAGAAAGTCAATATAATTTTTAAAGTCTTAAAATCTTTCAGGCTCTACTCTATTAAGAAATATTTAAATGTAACTTGCATTTTAAATTGACTGGGACTTTAGGATTTCATAATATTTAATTTACTAACCTACCAATAAGTATCCGCCCATTATGTGTGATATTTACAAAAAAGTTGAAAAATAATGTGAAATATTGGCACTAGTACAAAATGTTTATATGGAAAATACGTAAATATAAAAACTATATTACTGTATATAATTCCTAATATAAATTGTCATTTATAATAATTAACTTATGCATGATTCATAGTTGCCGATTTTTTCTTTTTAAAAATACTAACGAACATTGCAGCTATATGCAAAGAATTCGACATTGCCATATCTTTCTCCAACTGTAATATATTGGCTACTGCAGTTGTAAAATCAGTAAAACAACGCAGCTCTGTTACACCCAAAGTAACGTAATTTCCTACTTTAAAAATATCAGCAAAGGCCGTGTTTCTTTGGTAAGTAAGTCCTCTTACGGCGCACAAATGTCCAAGATTATCAGGCTCCTTCAGTAAATTTGGACATTTCAAAGTTAAATTAAAATGAAGACCACAACCTAAAACCGTCGGTCTTGAGGTAAGATGCCCAAGCTTCTCATCAAATTTAAATTCAATATCCTCATTTAAAACCGTCATTAGCCTGGCAACTCTGGAGTATATCAAGCCAATAGTTCCTGGAGATTCATGTGATGTACATGTTACAATTCTGATATGATCTAAAACATTAACGTACACAGCTAAATTGCAACTGTTACTGATAAATACTCCACGTCCATAGGGCCAGTATTTTCCGTGTAATCTATCAGATTCTGGAATATTCCATAAAGGTATTAAAAGACTATTGCTAGCTAGTATGACTTTGGCTTCTGAGGGATCTTCTAGAACTTCTTCCATTGTATAGTATATTCCGCTTCCTTTCTCTTTGATTTCATCATCTGAGGCATTTGGATACAGAGCTCTAGCTGTTCGATCATTCAGAAGAACATTTGTTATAAGTCGTTCCACTATTTCTAGCTCGCTTGGAGCTAATGATTTTGGAAGTTCAAAGTCAGAAATATTTCGCGTGCATTCAAGTGTTCCTACAAACATTGTTTATTTAATATATGTGGACCTTATTTTATAAAATTTATAAAACTTATTTGTAGCAATTTTATAATAATACACTTAATAACATCGCTATAAATAACTACACCAGTGTATTCTGTCTCATGCCAGACTGGATAGATATCCTTACTTTATTAAATTAAATTAGTTTATTTATCCTTCATAACAAACATATTTTAATGACAAAATACTACCAAAAGAATTTTTTATATTACAAAAATACTTACTAGATATATTATTGCTTTCTCTATCCGGAGTGGTCCGTACAATCATATTAAGCAAACAATTTTAGTGTTTTTTTTAGGAAAAATAGGTTAATTAAGTAAGTTATCAATAAAAAGTGTTTAAAACTTTACATGTCTTTATTAACTTGGGGTTGTAACTATCCATCTATCTATCTATCTATCTATCTATGTAACGGAATCTTTGAGCCTAATTTTTACCAACTTCCAGCTATTCGATTTCTTTGAAACTTTGCACACGTATCAAGGACCCATGACAATGCAATAATCTGCAAACAGTATCCCGTTATCCTGGTTAGGATCGCCGGGATAAAAAAAAATCCAATTTATATTATAAAAACAACACCTGTGTTGCCATCTTTGGCAACATCCCAAACTTTCTCAGAACTTTAGAAAAAACCTTTATTAGCTACTCTTGACAAAATGGCGAAGGAATTTTTTAATGTGAATCAAACTGGAGCATTTTATACATACATACATACATGCATATCGAACTAAAAAAATGAAAAATAAATAATAGTTTAAAACTAAAAAACACGCTGCTATATATGCAACCGAACTAAAAATTAGAAAATAATTTTTCATTAAAAAAAATATTGTCACTTCAGAGTAAAGCGTGGGGTGCATTTATACTATTTTTTCATAACTTTTCCCTCATAGATATTGGCAAATATAATAATTATAACATTTAATATATTAGCACCTCACGCTTTTACTCTGAAGTGACAATATCTTTTTTTTTAATGAAAAATTATTTTCCAATGGATTTTTCTGGACCAAATATCTGGGGTACGTTACTGAAATGAAGTATTGGATACTTATAGCAAAATCACTTAAAAAAAAAAATTATATCTAAAACCAAATAAAATACAATTTTACAAGCTCATAGTATACCAGGCGTATATCCCTGTTTCTTAATAAGGAATCAGTTTTTTACTAATCTTTTTTCAAAATCGTTTTGTATTTAAAATTTTAAATTTGAAGTTGATTGTTTTAATGTTTAGCTACACTTGACCCTGTAAATTTGTGTGATGAATATTGTTTTGTCCTAGAAATTGTTTTAGTTAGTAAGAGTCTTGAAATTATACCATAGTGTTTTTTTGTTTTATTGTGAGATTGGTTTACTTTTTTGAAATGTTAAGTGACCTAACTAAATGTACGTTATTTATACTAGGTGTTCACAATATTTTGCTTTAATAACTTTTTTAACAAACCTGACCAAATGTATCTTTTGTTCTCAGAAATGGTCATTTATTTATATGTTTCATATTTTTCATTGCAGAATCACCCCTTAAAGTTTTTCGGTTGATTTACTGGACACCATGTACATTATATAAAAAAATTTAAACTTTGTATGATAACTCGACATATCTTTCTATACTTCCAAAATTGTATTTCTTATTCCAACTATTAACTAATGGAAAAACCACTGAAAATTTTAAATGATTTTTAGTTTACCTAGTTTGCAATTTCATGAATGTACGGCCCACGTCTAACAGATTTATGTAAATTAAATTTTTGTTAAAGTTACATAAAATTTATAAGAAATAATTTTGATTTGACTTCTAAATCTACCTGTTATAATCCATTTTGCTTGTGGATCAAGATCGATATCCAAGTCTTTATCTTCGCGAAGAAATTCACTCTGTGAATGTGTTTCTACTTCCTGATACAGCGATATATAATTATAATCCATAATAATGGGTTCTAGAAATTCTCCAAACAGTTTATAAATATAAAAATCTGGTGCCACAATACCCAGTGGAAAATCTTCTTCAAGGCTTGCCTTATGCTTAGTTCCGTTGGCAATTTTTTGACACTTGGCCATATAACATCATAAAGATTGTGATCAAGTTTGGTTAACTTTAACTTAACCAAGTCAAAAATATACCTAAGCGCTGAGGCTCTTCATGTATAAGGTTTGTTAATATTATTTGAAATATAAAAGAAGATGGCGTCTAGTTTTTAAAAAATAGAGGTAAAAGATTTTTATAATTTATAAATAAATATTTATTTTATTTTTTAAATAATTTTTGCTAAAACAAAATTTTATTTAAATAAAAAAAAATGGTTTACACACATTTTATGCCCCAAGAACGATATTTTTAAGAGTTGTTTTTAAAACAAGCAAAATGTATTTATGTTAAAGTCTTTAAAACATTTTTTTCCAGTAAATGTTTAGCTTTGCTTATTTTAACTGTTTTTTAGTAAAATCTTGAAAAAATATTTAAAGTTAAAAAGTAAAAGTAGGCTAGTTTTTAAAAAATAGAGGTAAGATTTTTATAATTTATAAATAAATATTTATTTTATTTTAAATAATTTTGCTAAAACAAAATTTTATTTAAATAAAAAAATGGTTTTACACATTTTATGCCCCAAGAACGATATTTTTAAAGTTGTTTTTAAAACAAGCAAAATGTATTTATGTTAAAGTCTTTAAAACATTTTTTCCAGTAAATGTTTAGCTTTGCTTATTTTAACTGTTTTTAGTAAAATCTTGAAAAAATGTTAAAAGTTAAAAGTAAAAGTAGGCTAAAATATTAAATTATAAAAAAGGTTTAAATCATTTTTCTATAGTCAAATATTTTTAAAATAGCCTTTGTTTACTTTTTAAAGTAGGACATTTATAATTGCGAAAAGGTAACAGTTTAAACCATTTTTAAACATACCTCTTCATGTGCTTTGATAAAATACACGAAGAAGTTGATGTATTTGTTTGTGTCTGTCCTGAGGCCATAGTACTAACAGAAATTGCTGAAACACTATTTGAATTTCTTCTTCCATACAGAACGTTAAAACATCGATCTAACACCGCAATCATATCTTCATCATCAAGGTTTTTCGCGCCGAAATTAAGTCATCAGGTACTACTTATCCAAACAAAAAATATTAAAAATATAATATAAAAAATTAACGGCTTTTAAATTTAAAACTTACTATTACTTACCAGTAAATTTTAAATTAAATATAAATTTTCAATTTTAATTTATATACAGTATGTCCAGGAATAGACGTTACAATAAGACAGAATGAACCAAAAATTTATTTTTTACGAAAGTCGTGTATGGCAACTGCTTCTTAAAAAAACAAGATTTACGTTAAGAAATTTGTTTTGTTTTGCACAAGGGCTCCAAAAAAATTACAAAAATGTGAAAATGGACCAAGAAAAAACTGCTTTTATTTTTAATTATTTAGCAAAATGTCAATTTTTTTTAGAATAAAATAAGGAATTAATAGCTGAAATTTTACATGAAATAAAAATTTTTTTAGTATCATATTTTTATTTATTCATGTTTCATAACTTTCTTACTTAATTTGTTTATGTTTGTATTTAAATATATTTGAAAATCTTTGACAATAAATAAACCGCAAAAGTGATCTTTTTAAATAGAACATCCTGTGTATTTTATCTCCATTAGTGGATGACCCTGTATATTATAAAACGTTAATATTTCACCTTTAAGATAAAATAGTCATGCAAAATTAATAATTTATCTTTAAGTTTATGTTTATATAGATTCTCACAACAACCAAATTTATGATTCATGTTTAATAATTTGCAAATATATTTTATAATTTCCCAGTTAATGATATTCGTTTATTTGAAGGAATAATTTTGAGCAATTTAAAATAAAAAAATGTTACCCAACAAATATTTATAATAATTAATATTTAATAGTGGTAATTTTTAACTTAATATTATTCTAAAAAAGTGTGTATTTTATACTGGGCATTTTAAAACAGATGCGAAAAATTTAAGTAGGTGATTTCTGGCTAAAAATTAAGCAAGTATTGTATAGAGATTCGGTCAAAAGTCAATCATTAGGGAGATACCGCCGTAAAAAATGGCGAAAAAATAAGGTTTTTATTTTTTATCTCAAAAACGTAAAACGCTAGAAATAATAAAATTTTACGAAAAAAATTGTTATATATATATATTTTACACTTATTTTTAATAGAGAAAGTGGAAAAAGACTATTCCTTGTTTCTTCATAGAACTTACCGATTTAAAATAAAATATCTGTCATAATGCGTCGAAACAGGAAAATTTATTTTATAAAAAAATCCACTGTCACCTATTAGGGACTTTGGAAAATTTCTGTAACATTACTTAGTAATGTTACTAATTTGTTTTAAAATACCCTGTATACTGTCCTAAAAATTATTATATTTTTTACTCTTAAAACAAAAACAAAATATTCATTTTGAAGACAAAATCTTAAGTCATGTATGTACAAATTGTACACATTTATGATTAATATTTTTTCGCAAATTATGACTTTTAATTATTAAAGCAATATTTATAAACATTAGAAATTTTTGACTAGCCATTATTAGTTAATGTTAGTATTTATAAAATATATAAACATATTTATTATATACAATATTTCATAAAATAAATAGTTCCTATAAGCGAAAATAAAGCTTGTATACATGTTTTTGTTATACAAATATTAAGATTTGTTTTATAATATATATTTGTTTTTATTTTAATTTTATTTAAAATAAATTATTATATTTATGGTTTAAAATATATTAATATAAGTATATAATTAAGTTTATTGTTAATAAATGTTGATAGGTATTTATAACTCCAATGAAAATTATGTATGTATTATTTATGTGTTTTTCTTTTAATATATTAAATGTATGTTAATTAACAGAACTTTTAAATATAACGCTTTAAAACAGCTAATTTTTTATCATTTCAGGTTTTATGCAAAAAGTCTTTAAAACAAGTAAATATCCAGTAATTTTATAAAAACATCATATGTATCCTCTTATAATTTTTGTTTATAATAACATATAATAAAGTAGGTTAATAAAAAGGTTTGGAAAATCTCTTCACCATACATGTTTTAATAAAATTTTCTTAACAGTATGAACTTTAAACAAAAAGCTTGTTTAATGTAAAAATATTTTCGATTTCTATGTTTATACAACCTTTATTTTATGCAACACTCAAAAATAAGCCTGAATATTTATGATTAATTATGGTTTATTAAGATAACTTACCTTTATCATTAAGGATTTCTTCTGCTTCATCCTCTGCTCCAAAATCAACAAGAATTTGTCGGTGATTAAATTCTGATTGGTTTTTAATGTAGTATTCTGGTGTGTGTCCAAACTGAAAATATATTTTCTTGTTTCAAGTGGACATCAAATCTATCATATGTTTTTCTTAATAAATTTTAATTTGACGTACCTATTTATGCTACAGAACTTAAAGCCTATTAACAGTATTATTAGAGACATTTTGCTCCTCTTAAAATAACAGACTTCTTTTAGCCTCCTTATGGTTATCGTTATTAAGCATAACGATTACGGCAGCAGTTTTGGACAGAAATTTTGCAGCCTCTTTTAAGAAATTTATTTTGCATCTGCGCCTTCAACAAACTAAACTAAAAATCAGTAGTTACTTTTATTCTTCATAAGATATAAATTGATATTTAAATATATGCAAACACTTCTGTTGATTTCGTTTTTGAAAGTAGATGCGAACAATACAGTATAAGGAAAACACAAAAAGTAAGGTTAGGTTTGGTAGTAGAATAAAAAGCAAGTGTGCCAGATTTTAACATTTAAATTAATTACTGATTTAGAATATCTGTAAAAGTGCAAGTCCGTTTTAATTTCTTAACACTATTTGATTTTTATTACTGCTATAGATTTTTCGCTAATTAGAGCCTATGTATAAATGATATTTTAATTAATACGGCATTAAAATTTTAACCTTTTAAATAATTGATATTAAAATTTATACAATCCGGCAACCACGCAGTTTAACAATAAAGATAACGATAACGATAAGCTCTTCGGTATTCATCCGTAATTAAAGGAGTAAAATGTAAATGGTTAATAACGATAACGGTTCATATTTTCGTTACTGCGCAGTCTCAGAATAACGTTAACCACAACGAAATTGCAAAACAAGGGGTGCAAAATGTCTCTATTATTTTAAAGGTAGTAGTATAGGAGGTAGCAACGTTTTCGAAAAAGAATTTTAGGTCAGCTAATTTTTTGTTATGTTGTTCTCCTTTCTCTTCTGGATAGACCCTGGGCTGTCTGGCTGGCGGTAGTGGTTACGTTTATTAGTTCGCATCCTACCTGTACAGGTGATAACCCTCCCCTTGAAAACATTTTAAGAAACCTAATTTTCAATTTCTTGTCCTTACATAGGTTTTCCTATTTTCTTGACGTTGCTACCTCCTGGAATATAGGGATCCACGATGGAAGTTTTTATTTAATAAATTTAATTCTCAATATTTGGAAGTTTTTACAGAGAAACTTGAAATTTTTGACTCATGACACAAGAATGGCATAAAAAACTTTCATCGGGAAACTATACCTTTAGATAGCAACAATATTGTATTTAGATTAACTCTTACTGACATTAGTCGGGTGGTGGCCTAGCATGTTAAAGCGTTAGGTAGTTGAGCGCACAACCGACGTTAGGTGGATTCGAATCCTGCCGGCGGCCAAGGTCAAAAATTTAGTGGTTAGCTCAACAACAAACGGACAAAGAGCAAAATGTATCGACGCTATAGCCAGCAAGGACTAAGGCGCCGAAAGACACTTTGCCGTGTCTTGCGAAACCGTAGACATGCGGATCCCACTCAGTTGGGAGATTCAGTAGTGGCCCCTCGGTGGGGACGAGGACCTAAGTTGTCGCTCATAGGACCGTGGTTCGGAACCCATGTTAAGCTGTAAGTCCCGTCTGGCTAACATCACCCAGACGAATAAGCCGAGCGGCTTCAGTGCATGGGTTATCCCGGCCCTATTCTAAGGTCTAAGGTCTTACTGACAGTTCCCAAAGTTAGCTATTGTCTTTATTTCTAAAATGTACAAATCCAACAGTATTCCACCACTGGATTAAACTAATTAAAAATTAAGATCAAGAGATACCTGATGATACAAGATGTATGTTTCCTTTAATATTTTATTTCAAAAAAGTAAATTTTAATTTTAACTTATTTTTATTTCTTTAATTTTTTAATTAAATATTTGAAAGCTTAAACTCACTACAAACTTTACTGTACCTACTTAAACATTGATTTTTATTGCGACGTAGACGGGTACTGTCAAAATTTCAGTTAAATCGGACTTGTATTTATGGATGGTGGAGGGGAGAATAACCATCTTTTATGGCGGACAAGTTAAAAAGAGGCCATCGGAATGTAGCAAATTGGGATGGCGCCACACTAGTCAGTGGAGGGATTTTGGTATTTCTTTCCTTTTTTATTTTGTATCTATCTGCCCTTTTTCATTTTGTATCCTACTCTTATCATTTATGCTCATTGGTTAAAAAATCTCCTCTGGCTACTGTGGCGCCACCTTAAGTTGCTCCTTTCGACGGACACTTTTTAAAACATTCAGATGGTTATCCTCCCCTCCACCATCCATACTTGTATTGTTATGTCGACCGCATGTGAAAACAGCCGTGTCTGCGGATTTTAGAAAAACGGAGAAAGAATAAATCGGTCGATGATTCGATTTTTTTCGGAAGCGAAATTGTGCAGCAAAATCAAAGAACGCTTGGATGCTGTGTACGGTGACTCTTTTCCTTCGATGGCGACTATCAAAAATAGGTTTATCGAGTTTCAACGTAGTCGCACGTCGGATTTTGTTAAGCTACGCCCAGGAGCTCAAAAGACAGCTACCACAGAGGATAATGCAACAAAATGCACGATCACGTATTGGCAACCCATCGATTGAAGGTACGCGAAATTGCTCAGAAAGTAGGCATTTCAAAAGACTGCGTCATATCTTATAACAATTTTTGATCTGAGAAAGCTGTCTGCGAAATGGGTGCCGCGTTAACTCACTCAGGAAAAGAAGCGCAACCGTGAGACCACTTCAGAGTAGAAATATGGATTCGATGGGTCACTGGTACACACCAGAAACCAAGGCAAACGGGCTCCGAAGAAGGCAAAGACTGTCAGATTGGCCAGAAAGGTGATGGCCACCGTTTTCTGGGATTTACAAATGCACAATATGCGCAAAAAACGGTCCTATTTGGCAAATAAAAGTGTTCTATCGCCATTACAACGCACCGGCTTACACCTCCTCCGTCTCCACGGCCAAATTGGTAAAATTGGGCTATAAACTCCGGCCCCATACACCTTATTCTTCTGATTTGCCCCCGTGTGGTTTCTTTTTGTTTCCAAAACAGTCACTTGCCAGGCAGAAATACTTTGCCGTACACGAGAAAACGTATTTTTAAGTCCGGTTAAAAGAGTTGGACCATCGTTGGGTCATGCCCTGGAAGAGGTGGGTGCGTCCAACAAGCTAACCATTGCCTGGGTACCAGGACACGAAGGCCACGAAGGCAATGAAGAAGCTGATAAATTGGCAAAGGAGGGGGCTGGCAGGACAATGGTAGGTCCTGAGCCCTACTGTGGTATTCCATCATGCCAGGTAAGGTCATCCATTAGATCATGGATTATGAGGGAATCACAAGACTGGTGGAGGAGAACACCAGGACAGCGTCAGGCGAAAGTGTTCATCAAGGCTTACTCGCCAGAATTTACAAAAGACCTTCTGAATTATAACCGGAAGGCAGTAAGAATAATAGTGGGTCAACTGACAGGTCATTGCAGACTGAATAAACACCTGGAAACTATGGGCCTGGCAGAAGAAAACCTATGTAGGTTCTGCCAGGAGGAGGAAGAAACCGCAGAACACGTATGGTGCTACTGCGAAGCCCTTTGTCGTCTGCGGTTTGCAAGGCTGGGTGAAGAAAAACCTAAAGCGGCAAGATATACCAAGGGGCCAGTTTCAAGCTTGTGGAGTCTGATTAAACAGACCGGCTTGGATAGCGTGCTCTAACCTATGGACGGAGGACACACAATAAACCTGAGCAGGTTGCAGTGTTAGAGGATATGCAATCCACCTCCTAATCTAATCTAATCGTTGGGTCAAGTGTTTTAAGCTAAAAGGAGACTATGTTGAGAAATAAGTCGCCACTTTTCCAAAATGTTTGTTTTTCTTAATAGGCTAATGCAAGTACTTGCTTGCGGACTGCCCTCGATTTTACGCAGCTTTACGTAGGTTTCAAATATTATAAAAGTTAACCTAATTAGGAGGGTTAGGTAACGAGGCGTTAGAATAAGTTTCTTCTTTAAATGATATCACTAAACTTAAGTAAACTCTGTACTGTAGCGCTGTCCCGCATTTTAAAAACTTTAATAAGGTATGGAAGTAACAACTATTAATGAAATAGTGTTGCTAAGTTTTCGCTTAAATATTTTAAGCATTACTTTACCTTATCTTTAATTCTATTATCAGCACCCAAGTGCATTAATAAATTGTAGTAGTGGCCATTGTCTCTAAGAACTGCAGCATAATGTAGGGGTGTTCTTCCATAGTCGTCTTCTACATGAAGCGTTTCTGGAAATCTAGAAATAATTCTTATGGTAAAAATGCCTTCTTATTGCTAAGAACTTACTTAAGTTTTATAACCGCTAAAGATATTTTTAGATTATCAAGACTTTATAGAGGTACGCTCGTACCAAGTTATGCCTGTTATTATTCTGCTTTTTATGTGATATTTTAATCCTATATGGCGAAGGTAAGACTATCTCTTGTCATAAGTGATAATGGCGTTTCCAGTGCCTACAGACCAATTATGTCAAGTCGAAGAAATTATTACTGTTCGCCCACCAAGTCGGTAACTAGGATGTCTGAAGGGACAGGGGATGAAATTTTTACTATCGACATTCTCAAATATTATTCGACGATGCTTCGGAGGCTCGCGTCGACGGATTTCTGCCCCCAGAAAGGCATTGTTGCCAAACTATTGAAAGTATAGAAATATGTTGGGGCAATATAAATTTTAAACATAGTACATAATATTTTTGGTTTACTTAATAAAATAAGGTACCTAATATGCGATAAAATAAATTCACTTTAGAAATAGAAAATAACAACAATAACAAGAATACAAAAGGGGACCTTAATCAAATATTAAATACTGAAATAAAATTGTGTATAAATTTGGATTATTAGGATGAAAAACTGGCAACATCTTAAAACCAACACATTTTTTGTCCGCATTCATTCCATCAAGGAAGACTCTCTGGGCGAACAGTAAGCAGAAGAATGATGTAAAAGTAGAAAAAAAGAATTGACAACCGTAAGGGCCTTTTTACACTAAACGGGAGCCGGAAAATCGGCGACGGATCAACGTAACGAAGTGTATAGAGTCTTATGAGACCTTCCACACGTTCGAAATAAGTATGTACCAATGTACAAACTTAAATTTTACTGTTAACCCAAAAAAAGTTTTTGTTGAAAATAAATAAGTTTCCATATTTGAATGTCGTTTTTAATTCTAAACATCTTTTCTATTCTATAAAAAAATTGATATCTTGAGAAAGATTCATATTTTTTAACATATCTCGTATTTCACTGCAAAAAAAATATCTGATGGCTTTTTTCGTAAACTTAATAATAAAAGTTTTTCATATGGTGCGAACTTAAGTAGACATTTTATTTAACTTCTTGATTAAACTTGGTTTTTAAATAAGAAATAAAAAGTCATCTATGATTTTTATTCGTAAAAGAACTCACCGTCCAGCCAAATATCGAACTACACTTGTTCTTGCAAAAGCAACAGCTACATGAAGCGGTGATGCGCCATTTGGTGAAATGTTATCGCGAGCAACTGCAAATTTACGTCGATCTAACGCAGCTTGTAGATCTCGTAGACTACCATCTCGAGCAGCTGTATGGATACGCTTAATTTTTGACTAAAACAAACATATACAGGGTGTTCCGTAACTCATCCGACTTAAAGGGGTGATTCTACAATAAAAATAGGAAAAAACCTTAATGGAACATATACCTTAAACGTAAATTGAAGATATGTTCTGTAGCTTGGCGGATTCATTTAATGGATGGTATTTATTGGGATACACGCCAAAATAAAATTAAAAGTACTAAAAACCAAAAAAATTAAACAAGTAAAAAGATAATTAAAAATCGACGTTTCGGTGGCAAATCTGCCACCGTTGTCAAGACAAATGGAATAAAAATAAAAAACTTACTATTATTTAGGCTTTAAAATTCAAAATTTTTATGTTTTTCTAGGATATTCTGAAAACTTCGACATTAAATGTCAAAACATGTTTGTTTGGTTATAGTGTCATAGTGACATAGATAACTGGTTGCTGGTGTATTGATTGTTTATTTTACAAAAAGGTGAATAGTTAGTTAATTTTTAGTCTTCCTGAAGATACTTCAGTATCAAGCAAAGGCAACCAAGTGTTATTTAAATTAACTGAAATTGATGCTACACAATTATCTTTATTTAATAATATATATAAAAATGTCATTTATAAAATACCTTGCGAATGTTTTATATAGGTGAAACTTGTAGCCAAACGCATAAAAGAACACAGATCATACATTAAAAACACAGAATTTCATAAATCAAAAATCTGCCAACACGCATTTAATAACAATCATAGAATAAACTGGGATGCTTCGAGCATTTTAGCAAAGGAAACTTGTTCTAAAAACGCAAAATCAAAGAAAGTGCGTATATATTATTAAATAAAGATATTTGTGTCAAGCATCAATTTCAGTTAATTTAAATAACACTTGGTTGCCTTTGCTTGATACTGAAGTATCTTCAGGAAGACTAAAAATTAACTAACTATTCACCTTTTTTGTAAAATAAACAATCAATACACCAGCAACCAGTTATCTATGTCACTATGACACTATAACCAAACAAACATGTTTTGACATTTAATGTCAAAGTTTTCAGAATATCCTAGAAAAACATAAAAATTTTGAATTTTAAAGCCTAAATAATAGTAAGTTTTTATTTTTAATATTTTTATTCCATTTGTCTTGACAACGGTGGCAGATTTGCCACCGAAACGTCGATTTTTAATTATCTTTTTACTTGTTTAATTTTTTTGGTTTTTAGTACTTTTAATTTTATTTTGGCGTGTACCCAAATAAATACCATCTACCTTAACCGTCTTACAATAAGTTTTTGACCTTTAAAAAATATATTGTTTTTTTTTATTTAGCTTTTATACCAATTCAGATTATTTAAAAAAAAACTTAAGTGAATCAAAATACATTTTTTGGAATACAAGAAATAAATTATTTTTACCATTTTCGACCATAAGTAGTTTAAAGTAGGTAAATATTTTTTAATAAAAAATATATTAATATTTGTATTTAGTTTGGAACAAATTTAATTTCTTGACATTTTTATTTGATGTACGGTTTTCGCGTAAATAAATAAAAATTATATCTCGAAATGACAATGCCGAGAAATTGTTTCTATTTATTTAACCGAAAACCGTACACGAAATAAAAAGTCAAGTTATTAAATTTATCTCAAACTAAATGGAAATTTAAAAAATATATTTACAACTATTTCAGAAAAATGCATTGGCGTATTATTTTTTCACCAACAAATATTGACCTTAAACTCTCTTATGAACAACAATGGTATTGTATGCCAAAAATGTCTATTGTAGCAAATTGTTTAAAAATATCCAAACATTTTTTAGAAAACGTTTATGACATAGCGTGTTCCAGGATAGGTGTTACAAGAGGGCAAATGGACCAAAAATGTTGAAATTTTTAAACGTCCTTATGTAAAAACTGGTCGCATGGTCCAAAACTAATAAATACAAAATTTTACTCCAATTGGTATTATACAGTCAAAATTTAAAGTTAAAGAATTAAAGTAAAAATACATTTTTGTCAATTCTTTCCATTATCCATTAACAGTTTTAAAATACTTGACTTAAGGCAGCAAATTTTATAAAAATATTTAAAATTATTAAATTTTCTTTTAATTTTTTCCCTCTTCTCTATTATTTAAGTTGTAATGCGTAATGTAAAAAAATTACTACTACATTTTTTACCTTCATACTTTAACTTCAAATTTAGACATAAAATTTAATTCTTTACAACAATTACTTATACAATTTTGTTCTATTTAAAAAAAAAGTAGAAAGCTCCTGTTTATTTTTTATATTTTAGTTATAACTCGCCCTGTATAATGCCAATTTGGGTAAAATTTTGTATCTATTAGTTAGTAAGTATCTTTAAGTTTTTTTCCCAATTTTCATTATAGAATCACCCCTTAAAGTTTGTTGGCTACGTTACTGCACACCTTGTATAAATATTACTAATTTTACAAGATGGTTTATTGAAGATATGTTCTGTAGTTTGGCGGATTCATTTAATGGATGGTATTTATTTGGGTACACGCCAAAATAAAATTAAAAGTATCTACTAAAAAACCAAAAAAAATTATTAAAAAGTAAAAAGATAATTAATAATCGACGTTTCGGTGGCAAATCTGCCACCGTTGTCAAGACAAATGGAATAAAAATAATAAAAATAAAAACTTACTATTATTTAGGTTTTAAAATTCAAAATTTTTATGTTTTTCTAGGATATTCTGAAAACTTTGACATTAAATGTCAAAACATGTTTGTTTGGTTATAGTGTCATAGTGACATAGATAACTGGTTGCTGGTGTATTGATTGTTTATTTTACAAAAAGGTGAATAGTTAGTTAATTTTTAGTCTTCTTGAAGAAACTTCAGTATGAAGCAAAGGCAACCAAGTGTTATTTAAATTAACTGAAATTGATGCTACACAATTATCTTTATTTAATAATATATACGCACTTTCTTTGATTTTTTAGAACAAGTTTCCTTTGCTAAAATGCTCGAAGCATCCCAGTTTATTCTATGATTGTTATCAAATGCGTGTTGGCAGATTTTTGATTTATGAAATTCTGTGTTTTTAATGTATGATCTGTGTTTTTTATGCGTTTGGCTAATGGTCTACAAGTTTCACCTATATAAAACTTATTGCATTCGCAAGGTATTTTATAAATGACATTTTTTGTATTTTCATTTAAGTTGTATGGTTTTGTTTTTGTTAATTGAGATCTGATTGTGTTTTGTGTTTTAAAGATTGTGAGAATATTAAATTTATGCCCTATTCGTTGAATGTTATTTGATAGTCCGGGAATGTATGGTAAAAATAAATTTGTAATAGGTCTATTTTGATTTTGTCTTATAACTGGAGTTTCAAATTCAAGGAAACAATTATTTATAAAATCAAGAGGATAATTATTTTGAATTAAAATATTTTTTAAAAATCTTTTTCAATATTTATATTTTGATTAGAACAAATGACTTTAATTCTATCAAATAGACTTTTTACAACTCCCTTTTTAACCATTTAAGTATCTATTTGTATTTGTATATATATATATACCGAAACGTCGATTATTACTTATCTTTTTACTTGTTTAATTTTTTTTGGTTTTTAGTACTTTTAATTTTATTTTGGCGTGTACCCAAATAAATACCATCAATTAAGATGGTTTATGTGCCACTATAAAAATATTTTTGTAATTTTTTTCAAATATACTGCATTTCAATTTTAATAACAATGATATTAAACAATTAACAAAAAATATTATGTTTACCATATAAACAGGAACATTATCTAAAAAAGTCTGCAATTCTTGATTATCACTATTTTGGCCAATTAGTTTTTCTCCATCTCCATTTAAAACTAATGCTGCAAGTTGTTCCATATTACCCGAATGGATCAAAGACTTAATATCAGGTTCATCCATTTCTCGACGGTTTTGACCTTCGTTGTTCATGGGCTCGACTTCGTTTTCACCATTAACAATACCTGTAAAGAAAAACCTAAAAGAATGCCCTATAAACCATGAATAGTGTTAAGATTAATAAGCGTGTTAAACAAAACACAAGAAATGGGTTTACGTGACAAATATTTAACAAGCTATGATTAACACATGACATGCCGTAATTTTATTTGTTGTATTTAATGTGTTAGAATAAATGAACAGTATAATTGCTTCATAAAAACCACTAAAAGTTCCCATATAACATTTTTTGCCGGCGTTGTACATTTAATTTACTGGCATTGCCAACACTCTTTAATGGCAAGGCATTGGCAAAAAGGTATCAAAAAGACGCGAAAGTGGGCAATTGGCCGTTATTAGGCCACGTGTTGCAGATAAAGTGATGGCATCCGTCATTAATAAGTTATTGACAAAAAAATGCGTTTAAAATGATGGTATGCATCATTATTAAGTTATTGGCAAAAAGATAACAAAAAGACACGAAAGTGGGCAAATGCAGATACTCCCAAGCAGCAAGCTGACGTCTTATTGACGAAAATTGTCGCATATACTTTTTTAAAAGCTAAAATGATGCGATATTTTATTTGAAAATTAAAATTAGAAAAACTCCTTACTGCATGCAATTTCCTTGCAATGCAAAGTACCATCTCATAAAATGTTATGAAAAGGCCATTTTCTTTAAATTATGTAAAAAACATAAAATAATGTTGTTTAGCTGCCATTATAAATAAAACAGATCAAAAAATTGTTTTAATGTTAGTTAAATACCAATGTTAATAATATGGTTTAAAAAGTATGAATATGCGTTGAAGGTTTGCCTTCAAAAATCCAATATTTATTTGCCTGCAACAAAAACGCGTGCTTTATTTAATCAGGATTGGTATGCCGCCATTTTTGTATGCTTGCCGGCAATTCGCCTGCAGGTAACATTTATTGGAAATTAAGTGTTTATTTAGGGTTGACTTTTTAATGTGTATAAGATGTTGGCCTAATATTGCCACCAATTGCCAATGCTTTACCATCAATGCCAATACGAAAAATGTACATTGCCGGCAAATAGTGTTTGCTGGGTTACTCTTTACTTTTTGTGGATTAAGAAAGTACCTACTTTCCGCGGTATAAAAGGTCTTTTTTGCTTTAAAAGTTTTTTTTTTTCAGTTGATTCTTTTACTTTTACAAATGAGACGATAAGTTAACATATAATATAAAGCAGGGCCGCCGAGAGCCGTGCCGAACTTCGGTACAAGTAAAAGTTACGGGCCCCCTTAATTAACCAAAAGAAAGCAGCCGAAAAAAGGTGAAGAGCAAGAAAAAGGTCCTCACTCTCACTTCCTCCAAACTAATATTGCTTACTTTACTTTTACCTTTAAAAAAGTTGAAGATCAAAAACATAGTCCTTACTCCATTTCTCCATTTACGTTTTTATCCCGCGCCCCCCAATCAGTTCGGGCCCCGGTTATTTGTACTGCCTTCAACGCCCTCTCGGCGGCCCTGTATAATAGCATAGAGTAAGGAAATTATAAGAGTTATCATGGAATAGCCGATTTAAGGACAGGTCATGCGAAAACTCCCAATATAATTTTATTTGTTACTCGTTGAAATTCCGCTAGTTAGTCATTTCAGTAAGCTTACGTATCTCCCCACCGCTGATGTTACACGAGGCGAGGCTTCGACCGACGCATTTAAAGTGTAAACTGGAAAAATGACAAGCCTGCCGCAAAAGCGGTACGAAAATTTTAGCATGCCATGGTTTCTCTTATCCGTAGGTATGTTACTTTATGATAATAGCCTTTAGGCCAGTTAGAAAAATAAACTTTATGAGAAGAACACTTTCAAATCCTTTTAGGGGAGTTCTTTTGACGAGCTTACCACGAATATTCATACCGCCATATACGGCAGCGGCGCTTTAACCCAGCCTGTCAATGTCAAATGTCGGACCGGGCAAACGCGTCACTTTTTTCGTCGGACAAGTTTACCACAATTTTAAACGTAGTGCCAAAAATCGTAAGAGTTACAATAACGTAACCCGCCTAGTACGTTACTCGAAATATGTGTTTGAGCCTTATGATGTCATGTCTGTGACCCTTACCATTTTTGGCAGAATGTTTAAAAATTCCATGTAAACATTGTGGTAAACTTGACAAAAAAATGCGTTCGCCCAGTCCGACACCCGTAACATTTGACATTGATAGGCTGGGTAAAAGCGCCAGTTCCATATATGGTCGTATAAATATTCGTGGTAGACTCGTCAGAAGGAACCCCCATAAAAGGTTTTAAAAGTGTTTTTAATGTGAAGTCCATTTTATTAGTGGCCCAGGGACTATAATTATGCCCAATATTGGCGGGCGACTGTCAGCTTTTAGGTCTGGCGTAATAAGTTGTTTTTATTTTGTTTAAAATTTCACATTTGGTTTTAGTTAAAAGGTAAAATAAAGACCGATAAAAAGTGTCTGCCGCCAAAATAAATTAAATTTGTTTATAAATATATATTAACTAGAATCCTTTGAATTTTACCTAGGTCGTTTTATAGAACCCCTGTATGTGAATAAAGTAATATTTCAAAGCCACACATCCGGCCTTCAGGTTGACCCGAATTTTTATTATTTTCCTCTCTGTATATAATATGTAAGTAAACTTACATTGTTATAGCACTTACCCTGATTTTTAATTATTATTTTATAAAACTAAAGTTCAACTAGGCCCACATCGGGGTGAAAGGTTTTAGAGTTTTGACAAAGGTTGTAATCTTAGACTGTAAATATAGATACAGACCCGGCCAGTAATTCATAAATCATTCTAAACGTTGTAGCATACATTGTTTGGCTATTACATTTGCTCCTATTGAAAATTGTTGTAAAGAAAAGATGATAATATTAATTAATAATAACTTTCAAATTTGTAATTTTGATTTTCTCATACTGTTAAAAAATGTATACATTATAAATGTGATTTTTAACAGGTAATATGGTTAATGACCCACGTCCATTGCCTATGCTCAATAACCACATCCATTACTCACATCTGTCATAAAGTGCTTTAATTGTGAATAAATACGATAATTTGTATATGTTTTCGACCCCCTTGTTTTCTAAATATGACACTTTAACCAAGGTCACCATTTTTTAGTCACACGAGTATAAAAATATCTAATAAGTACGTAAAATCAACTTATAATAAATTTAATAACATTTTATAAAACCCTGTATCTCTTACTGTTTCCGAAATGTTAATGCTTACCCTTTAATTTGTAATAATCTGCAGATATTCAGTGATTCCTCTCAATTTAAAATGAATCAGCCCCAAAGTCACGGATGGTCTTTGAACTTTTTAAATTATAATAATAATCTTATAATTATAATACTCTTATATTTAGCAATATCAATTTTTCTTAAAGGTGCTGTGAAATGCAAAACCTGCATGTTTCAATACTTGGACAACGTTGACAGGGGATAAGGCTAGCCGCGCACTAGTAATTTTTTTATTGACCAACATAAAAGTTGTTCAACCAAAAAACCAAAACGTGCGGCAGGCCTAAAATGGGTAAAACATCTAATAACCCGACACTCGCGGAATTCTGGTACATAGACATGAGTTTTCTTGAGCTGTCATAAAGATAAAAAAATAAAAAAATAAACGTTATTTCAAAGTTATTTTCGTTAATATTAACCATTATACATCCATAATTGATATCGTCCTTAGCCAAATCTCAATTGAAAAAAGTAGTGGGGATGAGGACGACAAAATAAAAGACACTTTATTTGTTCAGCGACGTTTCAGTCCTGATGTTACATCTTTTTCAAAGACATCTTTTTAGCTTGAAAAAGGTCCAAAAACAGGATCGAAACGGAGCTGAACAAATCTCGTCTTTATTTTGTCGTCCTCTTTATCCCCACTACCTTTTTCCATTAATCATTATTTTAGCAACTTATTTATTTATAGCTAATGTACCTTTACAGGTACAAGGACAAAATCTAAATCACATTGTATATAGTTCAGACTAATGGAAAGTGTTTTGTACAAACAGATGGTATTTAAGTGCAAATGATAAAACAGTTAGGTATATATTTAAAATCATTTCAAAAAATAATGTAATATGATGGTGCTACTGTATAAATAAGACACACACAGTAATTGCAAAAATATATTACAAAAGTGTCTGCATAACAACAATACAGTGTAATTAAACACACAAAAACTTTGAAGACCAATAAAAATAGTAAAACAAAAAAATCACACCACAACATGGAGTTTACCTTCAATTACACCTTCACCTTCAATTTCTGGTTCAACTTTATCCTCGTGATGTGATTCCTTACTATTTTGTTCCTCCGTTTCTTTGACTGCAGTGCCCGGTCTTGAGTTTGAACTAGCTTGACTGACAGGACGGCTTTTATTTGCACTTGGAGTGCGAATATTTCTACTACTTGGTCTGGTTTTGGAGCCCTCGGTAATTTCTTCCTGTTCATTATCAGGCTGCATATTACTTTCTGGCTTAATTGTATCAGGTTCATTGTTATTTTCCTCGTTTTGTATTTTATTTGAAGTATTTTCATCTTCATTGTTTGGACTCTCCTCTTGTGGGTTTTCACCTAATTCTTCATCATTTTCTTGAACTTTCTCATTGTTAACAGTTTCTTCCTCCACAACATTCTGAGGACTTTCCTCGTCATCATTTATTGTATCCTTAGGTATTTCCTCATCAGCTGTATTTTCAGGATTTTCTTCAACTGCTTCATCTTTTGGACTTTCCTCATCTAAAACTTCCTTTTCGTCTTTATTTTCAGTCCCTTCTTTTTCTTCTGTGGTTTCATCCGTACCGGTTTCTTCTACATTTTGGGGCTCATCACCATCTTTATCTAAATTTTCGGCTAGACTATCTGAAAATACACCAATAGTTTTAAAATTGATAGTTGCATACAAGAAAATAAGCAATTTTCGCGAATGACAATTTTATGCTTAAATAAATTTGATTAAGTGATGACACTTACTTTCTCCAGCAGATAAACTAAAGCAAATTGTTAGTCGTTTAAAAACAATTAATATACTCGTATAACAAGTTTTTAATGTAATTGCCATACTTAAATCTCACTTAAAATAATTGGCCGTCAAAGCTTACCTTTGCACAAAAAAAATAACAGGGTACTTCCTTAATGTTTAAAATTATAGCAATATTTCATAAGTTAAATGGTTTAAGTGTTTCATTGTGCAGTTAAAAAAGGATAAACCATATATATTTTTAAATAATTTAGTAATTTTGTTGCGTTAAATTTTAACTTTTTTGATTGTTTAAATTTACCCTAAATTTCACTAACCTTCTATACTTTTTTCTTGTCCTATGTCACCTGTGACATTTTCGTTTTCCGTTTCAGCAGATCTTTTATCAGGATGTAGCTTTTCTCCTAAACCTAAAAATAACCATATAATATTACATTGCAATTATTGTAAGATATATATTTAGGGATCCCTGGACCATTTTTATATTCATTACTAACATGAGTAGCTTCATTTTGATGAGACGCCTAATTTTTTTGTTACAACAACTTTCATTAGTAGTAGCTTACAGGGGTAGCAGGCATTTAATGTGTTGATTTAACAAATATCAAAAATTTAGGGATTTTCTCTGTTAATTTTCAAGATAATTACCTAAATAATCCGAAAAAATATTTTTCCTACAAAATTTAAGGTTTCATCAAAGAGTCCCCTACCACCAACATGTATGAATAACGATGTCGTGAAAAATAACAACTACCTAACTAGTTTTTTTTTGTTGATTAAATATAATTTATATAATTTAACACCCACATTGTCCTACAAATTGCAAGGTACGTCATTCTGGTTTTTGATATTAATTAAATCAACATATTTAATCCCTGCTACCCCTGTATGCTACCACCAACGAAAATTGTTGTAAGGAAAAAGTTGGGCGTCTCGTCAAAATGAAGCCACCCACGGAAAATTATCCTATTAGTAATGAATGGTAAAAATGGTCCAGGGATCCCTAACTATAAACCTGTAAACACGTTCTCAAGTCATTAAAAAAAAACTGACATACCATTTTCAATTTTTAATGCGGCTTTTTTGTAACTCCATTAAATGGTAAAGCTGCTGCCGCGGAAGTCAACATACTCCAGTCAAAGCTAGTTGGTTCTTTAGCACCTCTTGGACAATCGGGTACTACATGTAGTAATTTGGTGTCCAGCTCTGATGTTCTGGTTTTATAATAAGCTGCTGTTTTTTGTCTCTGTAAAGAATGATATAACATAGTAAAAGTATAATTAGGTAAATTTCCGTAAAA